>JAVQKG010137923.1:0-36856 GCA_036025885.1 Hypseleotris bucephala | reverse complement strand
TGTCATTTGTAACATTAGTTGCCTATCCAGAACTATAAACAATAATTGTGTATAGATCCCATATACATTCAGTTTTCAAGCCATCTAATCAGCATACGTTTTATGTCATCTTTCCGGTTTAACAACAGATTTAACCACAGTGCTTTCAATAGACTGAGCATGCCTTACAAACATCTTAACAACTTATACAAACCACTAAGACTTGGTAAATTAAATTTTAGGTAACACCAGATTTAGCCTGGTGTGTACTAAAGGAGGACTCTGTCTGTGTTTTTTTCCAGTCAGCGCGTCACATTTCCGCCTACATCTCTATGACTGGTGTTGCATATGCTTTGATGGGCAAGTCTAAATTGTGTTTGCCTGTCTGTCACGGCCAATGCCTCATTCACATGGTCAGGGGGAACCACAGCTGCCAGCACTGAGACGCTTGGCCACACATGCACATAGAGCACACAATTTATTCTGCATACTATAGGTGCTTTTCTATTATCTGAATATATGCCTGGTTTCTGTCTGTGTCCCTTGTTTTGTCTGGCCAAATAAATAGCCCTATTCTTTGGTATCTCCACCAAAATGTATACATTTATCTTGGACACTTTTTGATTAACATTTCACTTTTTATATTTAAGTGAAGTACATTTTTTTCTTTTGGGAACTGCTGTTTTTTTCTCTGTTGAAAAAGCTTACATTGGGTGCATGTCTCTTTACGACCCTCGTTTCCCCTGTTAGCCACACTCACTTGACTACTATAGCCAATAAAATGGATGTGTTTCTTCATCTTTATAAAATATAGTCTTATTTTTTTGTACTGGTCTACAGGTTGATTTTATTGTTTATGTGCACGATGAAGCACTGCAGTAAATACAGTATTGTAGATGGTTGAGACATTTCCTTGCATCAAAGGGACAGAGCCGCTCTATCCCCTCAGTAGCTGTATCCATTTTTGCTGCCGCTTTTCTCAAACACTCTTTGTTCTTCTCTTTATAAGAATGTACTTAACGGTTTGGCAGCGCTGTTGTGTTTGCGAACACAAACGTCTTTGTTCCCACAACCACTTAACACTTGTGTACAGAGGAGAGAGAGGAAATACTACATTATTAAGCCTACTGTTAAAATAGCTTAAGCACAGTGTTAATGAATTGATTAAGAAAATACAGACTGCCCTAATTCCTCCTTTTTAGTCAAATCCAATCTTACAATAATACAGTTGTCCCCTGCATTACAATCAGTCTTAAGAACTTTTTTACTTTTTAGTCATCATAGAAAGTACCCCCGCCAAGGCGTTGACTCACAATGCCCAGGCCTGAACACGTATCCTCTATTTAAGGAGTAAATACTTTGCACTGTACATAATACATTATTTACACAATTATAAAGAGTTCACTAAAACCAATCATTTGTTTACTCACTTGCCCCTAGTGGTTGGAGTTGGTATTTACTTTTCTGTGATGTGGGATAACATTATCTCATCATAGCATATTGTTTTATGAAAATCATACATTTATTCAAAAAAACTATCTCTTGCTTGGTGCATTACTAACAGTTATGTTTGTAATTAAAATTGTGACAAACAACAATAATCAACCAATGCTAGCTAAAACACATTGTTCAAATATGTAATTTTATTTTTGCAGCACCGTTATTTCTATTGGTCTCTGAATTACTGCTATACAATTACTTGCATTATGTGTCATCTCGTTAAAACAAGTTTCTATAAAAACATCTGAAATGCCAAGAGTTGATAATTATACATATACTAATTATCATGTACTCTACTTGATATAAGTGACCCAACAGGCCATAATGTACCAGGCCAACAGATAATGTCCACAAATGATCTAATCTACAAATCTTTCTCCTTATTATAGATATAAACGACATAGATGGGGTTACAACGATTACCTTATGAAACTGCATCTAACTGTGTGTTTGTGAAAGGGAATAATACAGTCAGTTATGGACACTTGTGTCTGCTGCATCTCAACCAGTTAACCTTGGGCTATTCAGCTTAACAGCCCATTTATAGATTGCCATAATGCCCTCTCAATTTGAGGGTGAATAACTCTTTATACATGACTTTTCATATCTCACAGCATTCCTCACCTCACGCCACACTGCTGCTGCTTCTTCTCCTTTGCTGTCCGAATGAATTTAGTGCCTCGAGGCATCATGGGAAACGGGAGGTGGGAGGGTGGAGGGGTATTACTGATCGCAAATGTCCGAATTGCTTCACATATCAACAAGAAAAGGACAAGGGGAGAAAAATCAGGCCTGTCTTGCTACTTTTTTGGGGTGAAATGAAGTGATTTAATGCCCGACCCTGTCAGTAGAAAGTAATGTTGCTGGAGGATGAGACCAAGAGCGCTCTCCATCATTGGTTTTGAGGGGGTGTGAGAAGGTGATTGGGACCCCCGTCTGTCTGCAGCGGTGTACAGGTATAAAGTGTGACCTGTAAGTCCTCTCCTCCCTACAGAGCTCCCTCATACACCTCAATACTTCACTGTACAGGAGCCTGACTTATCTCACGATAGATGGACAGCAGGACTTGGAGTGGGCTGGCTGAGCTAACAGATGGTCACTGTAGGGGTAGAAGATAGGGTTAAAATACCTCAATTTTAGTAAACCAAGATCAGGATTAAAAAATGTTATCATGATTTTAGTTAACTTTGAGAAGTGTCTGTAATGTGCCTTTACAAAATGAGATTACATGCTATGACACTCAGTGGCCACTTTATTAGGTAGACAATTGTTTGAAAAATAAAAAGCCTAAATTACAATAAATGAGCTAAAAAAGGGGGCCAGTCTGAAAAGCCTAGTCTACAGATGCCTGGCTCAATCATTAAAAGGCTTTTACATAAAGAGGATTTTGAGTAATAATTAGATATGATGCTGTTTAGACAACACAAAGCCCTGCCTCTGCTTCTCGGGAGCTGCTAATTGAGCATTAGCGCAGGTTAACTCGGGACATTTTTTGTGTTCATCAACAATTGAAATTACGCCACTGTGAATTTGTCTGAATCCATGCACTGAAAGCCAGAGGATAGACTATTGACTCCTGTATTGATCACATTCATCTCCCGCCCTGTCTTTGTCTGTGCTTGGATTGTCCCTATCCGCTTTTGCATCTTATAGAAACCCTTTCTCAGCATCCACAGTTTAGCCCAGCTCAGCAGAAAAACCCTTAAGGCACAAACGTATCGGCTAAGACAGTATTAACAACCTGCTCTCTTTCTCTCTCGCTCTACACAGGACACGGCGGCAACTGGCCATAATTAGGTGCAAACTGTTTTCTGCCACGCTAAAATGCCATTTAAATGCCAAATGGCAGCCAGGGTGTGTTATAATATGTGGGATCTCTGGCCTGGTTGCTGCATAGACCATATTGCTCCTGCCAGAAGGAGGTTATATAGAGATAAGTGGTTGTTCTTTTGCGGGTTTTGGCCTACACTGGCCCCTGTAGCTCATCAATGTTCACTCCTGCATCCAAAAGACAGCTCTTGTTACAAGCAGCAGTTTTATAAACAGAATTGAGAAGCTATTTGATTAATCAATGCGGCCAAGTAGGTCTGACTGATATACTGTTGCACACTAAATAACTGTCATTGTTTCTTTTATAAGATGAATATTTAATTTACCATGATACTGACAAATAATGGATTTAACTTTTCTCAATTTATAAACTGTTGCTTTTTTTTATTTTTGTTTCAGTTTTCATCCCTTGAACTAGTTTGTCTGTTTGTTTGCCAAGACAACATAAGAAACTTGCTATTTGACCACAATTGGAATAAATGTGTTACCACTGAAGAAACTGGAAAAAAAAAAACATAATATCCCACAATATACACATAAAATTCAGATCATTTTGAAAAATAATATTTTGCAGCATTTTATCTTTATTACTCAGCCTTATGTACAAGTGAACAGAGGAGATGACAGCCCCATGCAGCTGTAAATGTCTAGTTCTTGGAAATTAACTCTCTGTAATGCATCTCTAAATAAATACATTTATCCTCGGCCCGTTCCGCTGTTGTCTTTGGCTCGTCAATAACCTCTTAATGCTTTTGTTTATGGAGCTTTGGCAGCACTTCTCTGTTTCATTTAACTGCTTTGGCTTTTGCTGCACTTTTTCTTCCCTGGACTTCACAGTGCTGCAGGCCCTTATATGGAAAGAGTTTAGCTCTTAGTGTGTGTGTGGCTATGCTCAAAATCATAAGGTGTCTAGAGCCCACCTGTCAAGCACCTCCAGCGCCGCCCTTAGCTCCAGCTGCTGCTAGATTTACTACACTCTCCTGCTTTCCTAAAGAAATATAGTTATTATGGTAATATGTCAACCCTTGAATGAAAAGGAGCAATGTTTTCACAGGTTGCATCTTTGAGCTTTGAAAGCACGACTACGCAGCAAGCAAAAGGCGCTAATGTTTGTGTGTGTGCGAGAAATGTGTGTAATCACTTCTAGCTGTTGGGAGCTTGGAGCGAATGAGAATCGATGCAGCGGGCCATGAAGGGAGCAGGAAAGGAGGAAGGCTGATCAATATCATAGCAGCAGCAAGGCGGGGTAATATCCACTTCATGCAGGGACCTACACGGGCAGAGAGGATGCTGGGAGTTTCAGCAAAGGGAGGGGCTAAAAAGATGCAAATATCGGTAAACAAAAGTGTCAATCACCAGACGAAAAGTGGCACATTTAGCATTCACCACAGCCCTTCAAAGGCGAATTGTTTGCACGGTAGCTGCTTTCCCATTGGTCCAGACGTCTCGATGAGGGGGCGCGGCCTCTTTTTTTTTGTTCCTGTGATAATGTATGTGGTGCTATGGCGATGATACCCACTGTTTAAGAGAGTCATCAATAACCCCGCCCAGTCGTGTCGGCCCGCACTCTTAGTCAATGTCTGCTGGAGCCATTCTCATCTTCATCACCTGCCTTCATCATATCCACACAATTTATCACACACATGTGCTTTGTAACTGAAAGGGGGTATGAACATAATCGCCTGCAACCAAGGACTCCTAAGATGTCAATCACAGAACAAGAGTACAAGAATGTCGAAATCTGTTGCAGCGAAACCAACATCTCGGCAAAAAAAAGCTATCATTTACAAAGGCTGTCTATAGCTTTGATGTTCCAACTATTTTCTGCTTGAATTAAGGGGATCCCATAGGAGCAGGAATTCCACACTGAAATTTAACGTGTTGTGTCTATTAGTACAAAGTGTCTGGTAACAATATTGTTCTGGTTTGAATGAAGAAAGTGAAGTAAGTTACTTTGAACATGGCATGATGGAAATAGATGATCTACTGGGGTTTTTACAGAGTGTCATTTCTATGGTGTCAAGAGAATGGTTTGAAACAGATACAATATTCAATGCGTGGCAGTTGTGTGGGTGAAAATTCCTTAATTGTTTAATTGATTGTTGATTTTAGAGGTCAGAGATGATTGAAATTCTACATTAGCTCTGATAAAACTCTCTAAAGATCTATTTCTTTCCTAGTATTACCAAAGATTTTTCAATCCTTACTGTCACAAGTTTTCACTGCCTAATGTAATGTGGCTTAGCCTTTTCTTGCAAATTGTTGGACACTTTATCTCGTTTTTGCTAGATTTCACTTCAAAGTGTGGGGGCTAGGGCTCGCCTTTAGATGTAAGAGACAGGATGCGATGGCGGAGAAGTGTACTGCGGACTGTAAACGAACACTTCCTCAGCGGCGGGTAGGAAGTCCCTTCCGAGCCATATGGCCACAGTGGGACGCACAGATCGCTTAAGTATGTGTGCACATTCCTCTGTTTCCTCTCAACAGGATGCTCAATGTGTTATTTATTCCTCTTCTCACTGTATGTATCTGAACAAGCTCTTATGGTTAATTCAATTGACCTGGACTCACAAGTAATTGTTAGAATATATAAGAAACATGATGGTAGTGACTTTCAACATGGTCATCATGATCTAATCATGTAAAATATTTGCAGATCACACACAGTGCCACTATATTAGATACAATGTCTACCAACTTACACATTCAACCAATGCCTAGGGTTTTTAGTTTTAAAGAGATGCAATGTCCGGTGAGCGACAGTTTTGAGGGTGTAAATGCCTTGTTAAAGAGATCACAGAAAGGCAACATTAGCACAACTAAACAGTCTTTGAACACAGAAGATGACAAAACATGAAACAGAAGCAGAAGACCACATTGTCTGCCACTTTATTGCATGATCTACCTAAAACAAATGTCCAGTATGTGTAAAAATGCTGCACAAAGCCCTTCGATCTCACAATGGTAAAAAACTGTATGGGATAAAAAGATCTTGCATCTTCTGTTTCCTCTCAATGGGTTCTTCAATGTGTTATTTATTCCTTGGCTCTCACTGTCTATTGTATCCGCAGCCTCTGAACAAGCTCTTACGGCTAATTAAATTGACCTGGCCCTCTTATCTTACATACTCGCACAGAGCGCTGTCGACGTCACTGACAGCTCTCGGATCATCGCGAGGCCAGGGCTGGAGGTTATGCGCTGACTTCCAGAGACAAAGAAAGAGCCGTCCCAGACATTGACCTCTGTCAATTTCCCTTCATTTTTTCCCCTCGTTCACTCACTGTGGATAAACAGTCATCCCCCTCTCCTTTGGCTGACAGAGTAGGTTGAGGCGAGTAATTCCCCCGGTCTACAGTGAAAAAATCTACTACTGGGATTCCAATTACACTATGCTGCGAAACATATCAACCTTTTATAGTAAATTTGAATGTTTTTGGATGGCCATTTTAGGGTCTTAGTTTTGATATGGAAGTTGTTTCCCTTTGTCATTTGTTTATTTGAAAGCTCTTAATCTGCTGGCTGTAATTGGTTAGCTGTTCTCGTGAGTACAATATTTTATGTATTTTCAGAAAATGGTTTAATACAGTTAGTGATGCACCAATCCAGCTTTTTCAGTCCCGATACCGATCCCGATATTTGGGCTTTGTGGATCGACCGATACCCGATATCCACCGACACAAATGCAAAAACTAAAGGCATGGTATTTTCAAAAAATATTGAACCAAAATATGATAGAACTAAAACCAGATTATCCTAAAAATTGTCATTTTTGAGTTACAGTGTGCTATAATGTCATTTGTCACTTTATTTATCTGCTCATAATTGGGAAAAAGTATAATAAATGATATCGGTTCCAGTATCGGACACATTTACCAATCCATTGATCCAGCTGAAAGGCCTGGATCGGCACCGATATTCGATCCAGTATCGGCATCGGTGCATCTCTAAATACAGTATCCAGTGAGTGGCAGTTCTCTGGGTAAGAAAGCGTTAGAAATTGAGATTATTTTACATGGAGCAATTAAAATCCTCTGCTGCCAAGAAGACACATTTCTAGTAGCTCTAGTTTGTTGATTAGGTTGCTTTCCAACTTGCTAGCTACAATTAGTCGCTACAACAAGAACTGTTGTCCTCAAAAATGCTGTAAAAATTGGCTGGATAGAGCATTTACCCCTGAACTAAATGATACCCAATTTAAGTCTGTTTCTCTGCACTATATCTTTACTACTGTCAGCTGCTTCTAGTTTTACAGTTTTACTTTATGAAACCATGGACCCAGCCTCTGTAAAGTGTGTGTCTTTTGATTTAGCGTCTCCCACACACAGATGAATAGAGGAGGAAGCTTTGATGTGTCGTTGTTTTACAGAAAGTGCTACTGGGTGTGTGTTCAGTGTCTCTGTCTAACGTTTACTTTTTGGTGGGAGCTGTTTGTGTGAGAACGATAACTACTGTGTTTGACATGGTCTGCATTAGCAAGCAGTTGTTCACTTGCGATGTCTCATTTCATCTCATATTACGGTTTGGGAGTCAGTGGAGGCGATTTATGAGAGGCTGCAATTTTAGTTTACAAGATTTACACTGTACCATGAGTGCTATGACAGTTTTGCATGCACTCATTGCTGCAGTATATAGATGATACATAAAACAAAATGTGTAGACTTCTGCCAAGGCATTGACCCTAACTTGCAATTGTAAAGATATAGTGCCCAGACCTGTACTTGAACCAAGGTCTCCTAATTCAGGGGTTGATCCGTCCACTCTATCCTTCAAGCCACAAAACACTTGATTAGAAATGTGTTGAAGGTAATAATTTGTAGATGACCCCCTGTGACTAGAATTAGTATTCTTGCCCCTGAATTGCAATGTTACAGGAAAAAAATGATTGCCTTGCTTTTGTACAGGGTGATTTGACAGCCGTGCCAATAGGTTGCATAGTAACATTAGCTTTCTTGTTGTGCTCGCTAAACTTCCTTCACCAACTTGTCACTTACAGGATTAAAGTCACCCCAGCTTCTGACATGGCCAATTTTCACTCCATTACCAGTAAACTGTCAAAGTGCCACATTTTTGGGCAGTGCGCCAACCCCTTTGCTCTTTTTAACAGCAACAAATTAGACTGTGTCCTGAACCAGACCCAATATTTGGAGGAGAGACTTTCAGAACTTGACTTTTAAGTGATTTTTAGTTTGCTTTTGATTCACTAGTTCAATACTGCCTGGAGTTAATCTTATGCAGAAAGATAATACATCACATCTTTTGGGGCTTTATTGGGTCCTTAAAACTTGGAAATTCATTACTGGTATCTAAATTTAAAGCCTGTGTAAAAGTGTCTAGAGGTGTATTTCTTTGCAGGCAGATTTTTCCCCTGCATAGATGCAACACACACAGATCATGCGTTTAGTCATTTGCACCCGCCGTGCTGTTGTGCGAAAGTAACTTATCATCATTGTGTCATTAGGGCTGCTTTTTTTCCTGATTGCGTGAAATCACACTTTTTTAGTTGCTTGTTAGTCTCAAGACTCGAGTGGTGAGTAAAGTAAGTAGGAGGAATACATGATTAAATTCAGTAACTGCATTGGTGCTATACAATGCAAACGAACCGCTTTTACATAGTTTTGGGAGGGATTATTACTGATACAACAATGTTTTTCCCTGGCCAAGGAGTTATCTTTTTTGTTTACATTAGCTTTCTGGTTGGTTGGTTGGCTTGTTGGTTGGCTTGTTTGTGAATATGATAGCTAAAATTGCTAGCTACTTCATTCAAATTAGGTTTTACTTAATGCCTAGCTTTATTGTTCTATAGATTATTAATAAACCTATTGATCTAAAGCTTCAAAGCAGAGTAAATTTGGTTTGTGTATATAATTTTTTTTTTAGTTTACCGTACAATACAAAACAATGAGGTATGAATGTCATTTGATAAGCTTTTTACCTCCCTACTCCATCTTTAACTGAACCTATTCCTTTCTTCTAATTGAAATTCAAAGTGAACATGATTAGCCTAAGCTCCTCTGTCACATTCCTAAACCCTTTCGGTATGCCCTGCTCAATATGGCCGCTGATGCCGCTGCTGGTCTAGACTACAGTCATGCAGCACAGATCCAGCTCCAGGGCCAGCCTTGTTATTGCAGCTGTGTTGTCTACAATACATCTCTTGTTGGAGCGCAGCAGGAGGCGGCTCTAAGCTTCTGGCATCTGTGTGTGTGTTACAATCACATTTGAACCATTGGAACGCACCTCCCAAGCATCACTGTGGGGATTTTTACTGACAAGGGCATGACTAGAGCCGCACAATATGTTGTAAATTTATTTTTATGGCAATATTGGCAATAAGCTATCTCTAAATGTATTGCCAAAATGTTATGTACAGCCCAGCAAAAGACTAAACCTAAAACTAAAAAACTAAAGCTTGATTTCAGTTTAGTCTTAGCCCTAGTTTAGATCTGGTTTTGTCCTGGTTTATTGTTGGATTGGTCCTGATTTAGTCCTGGTTTGGTCTAGTTTGGTCCTGCTTTAGCCTTAGGGTTTTAATCTACACACAATAAATATGCCATCTAGAGTCTTTGATTTAATCTTAAATTTACATGTCAAACAGCATACCCTAACTATATGGGATTTTTTATAAGGAATACCTTCCCCCAAATTTCTTTGAATTGAATTTTGAATTATCTTTATTAGTGACATGGTCCATTACCCCCATATCTATCCAACCATGCCACAAAATCTGCATATTAATAGTAGTCTCTTTCCTATCCTCCATCTCCTATTAAAATGTATAGGGCTATAAAATGCAGTGATGTCACCTGCAACCCAGCAATTGTACAGCAACCCTATTTTGTAAAACCTCCTTGTTATCACCTAAACAAAACATCTGACAGCCCGACTAGTGGCTACATCACATTTGCATCTGCACCGATATATTGTTTTACACACACATACGCTGGGTAACCGGTGGGTAATTTGCATGTGATTATTTGCATATTGTACAAAGCCAACACCACTCTCGGACCACCCACTGTTTTCTGCGAGTGGCGGGGCATCTGGTGGATACGCATCTTACATGATGTATCACTGATAGGGCCAGTGTCATCAGTCGAGACGGACAGACAGACGAGGTCACCTTCAAACGGACGGATAGGGAGGAGGAAGAGGAGGGAGGAGGAAGAAGGGGGGTGATAGATATCTTCAGAGGCAGTGTCCAGATAAAACATTACCATCTCACCCGGTCGCCCACTCAATCATACAGCCTTAGATCTTAGATTTCTGGTTGAATTTCTCACTGCCTTGACAATTAGTATTCATGCACCTGCTCTATAGCTTCTGTTTTTGTCCTTTTGCATGTTTGTGGGAATAAGTAAGAGCTTGACAAATGCTTCAAATCCCAAGAGTCATATATACACGATGTTTATTTACTAGAAGGGTTGTCTTTGCTGCAAAAATGTTTGATTTTGTTTTTCTGTGGTCAAGTAGGCTAATTATAGTTTTAGATTCAAGTATCTAAACATTAAAACAATAATTATTCCTTCTGCAGTGATCCACTTTTAGCTCTTGAACCACCAGTTGAGAATCACTGTCTTAGACCATATTTACTACAGCTTTTTTGTATACTTATTGCCTCTTGCCATGAGATTGTTAGACTGTTACTTAAACAATTCTATTAAGATGCATAGCAGGAATGGTGTTTTTAATAAGCCAAGAAGCCACTAATCTTTCAAAAAGTGCAGAAACCTAATTTTACACTACATTAGCTTTTACACAAAATCCATTTCTTTCACCTCTGGTCACTGTCTCGACTGATTAAGAAACCACAGCAAACATTAATTTCACTGTTTGTTTTGTCTTGAATTAATACTTGGCCCACTGCACTACAAGACGTTAATGTCAAGTCAACTCAGACTATTTTTGCTTCAGATGCAATTAACTAAATCTAATCTTTTGACATATCATCCGGTTGTTGCTTACTTTTCTTCATTTTCTGTATCCTTGCATCCCACATATATAGAAACTTAATTTGCATTTCTATTTTCTTACAACAACTTGAACCTATTATTTTATCCTGGAAGCAAACAGCCCATGTGGTTGTGAATTACACCAAGAGGGAGAGCAGCGATTAGTATTGGCCCAGGTTGCTTCCTCATTTCCTGCCTTCAACCAGCCTCACAGCCCCTTCTCTGCCACTATAGCCACCACATGCACACACACATAGTCACATACACACACACATAGTCACACAAAACACACTCGTAAACACACAAAGGGACGCCGGATTAGCTGCCGGGCAGACGTCCAATCTGACGCGTACAAACACACACTCAAACACATTGCTTGATATTCATATCCTCTCTATACGCCCCACACTTTTCCCTCTCAGCAGCAGAAGCAGTAGCCAGTATTAGTAAGATCATGTCTCATTAGCTTACAAGGCTATGCTAACGAGGCTAGGCTAACTCACTGGATTACAAGCAATAAAAACATTCACTAAAATAAAAACAACACTCATTGCAGTTAGAAAATGGAAAAAATCTGGTACCTTAATTGACTAAAAAGTTAACTTTAAAAACATAAACATCTTAGGTTAACCCAAGTTTAGCAAACAGACTCAAGCTACAACAACAAGTACTTGTTGCTACAAATGTAATGTACTGAGAAGTTTACTGTCCCATGGGGATTGAAATGTTGAAATTTATTCCTTTGTCGTAATGGTTCAGTATTCATTTTTGACACATATTTGGACTGATGTGTAGCCGTTTTATGCTACTAAATTTGCTATTTTTTTCTCTTGGTGTAAAAGTTAATTTTAAGAGTGGAGTAAAATTGTAACAAACTCCATAAATCAATTTCCCTTGGTGCATGTATACCGCCATATTTATTCAGTTAAACGCCCAAGTAATTCTTTATAGAGCTGTAACTATAGCTTGACTTGGCTTTTAATGTCAGCTTACTCACTGAACAAACAAGAAACCTGTGTCACTCCAATACATGCTGGATATTAGCTGCTGTATTCCTTTGGCCTTTTTCCTCCGTGTCTGTGTCTCATTTAAAACAGTGACTCATGGGAGATTACTTTGAGTCAAGTCTCTCCCCGACACAGAGGAAGCGCCCAGGTAACAAAGGGAGATGTTTTTGCACGCCTAAATGAAAGGCCAAAAGCAGCAATGACAATGTTTTCTGGCTTGCTGTAACTGTATGTCTAGCTTGGGAAATAAAGTCAATGTTATGATCTGAACAGTTAGATTTGAGCTCTCCTAAATGCCTCCATCTGTGCCCTTCGCAGCCCGGCGCTTGAAGTCTTTACTTGGATCTCAGTACTTTGTCTATGCACTGCCATTTCTATAGATTTAGATCTGTGGACAATGCTCTTGTTTGCGAAGCTAAGTAGGGCTGAACCATATATTACAAACATATTGTTGTAACAATATCAGCAATTGCAATATTGTCAGAAACCTTTTCATGTAATGTTATGGTCTTCAAACTGAAATCTGGAATTGGCCAAATGCCTAATTTTAAAAAAAGGTTAATTTCCTCCAGTTTAGTCTTGGTTTGGTCCTGATGTGGTCCTGGTTTAGTCCTTGTGGGGTCCTGGTTTAGCACTTGTTCGGTCATAATTTAGTTGTTTTTTTACTGGTTAAGTCCCACTTTGGTCATGTTTTTTATATATGCTCAAACTCTTTCTTATAAATTTATTTGAAGTCACTATGTCAATTGTCAAACATTCTACGGTGATATCACCAGTCATATCATTAATAAAATACTCAACATATTGTATCTCACCTGCCTTTCCCACTACACTCTACAGCTAACGACCATCATTAGCCAACACATATACTCTTATTTCCTGCCTGTGCCAAAGCCTCTCACAGCTATGCTTTCTGTAACACCGTTTAACTGCCCTTAAATGTCTTGGCTTCCCCTTCAGTTCAGCAGAAGTGTGTTGCAGTCATAGACAAATATTTAAGTTGGACCCAGCCTGGCTGTTTTATGGAGCGAGCAGCTAAAAGGCTAGTGTTATCCATTTTTCCCGCCCCTCTGTGTCGAGATAGAGGGCAACCTGGTCAACATCATGCATTTTCCTATTATATCAGCCATTAATTTAACCCCCACTCACTCCCAATGGGACGCTTTTGAAATATAGAGAAACCGGAGAAACAAAGGCTGGTGTGTTGAGCTGCACACTGTAAAACTTAATTAGTTAACCTTACACAGAAATGTAATATTACTTTCAAATGATTAACTACTTGCGAGATTTACTTAGCAAGCTGTGATTTGATGTGTCAAAAAGAATAGTTATCTGCCAGGTTGTGTCAGCCCTCCAACTAACTGGATTTTGTCAAACATTTAGGTATTACACAATGTGAATAGTCCAGGCAATTGTCTAGAGTGTACACCACCTAAGGCACATTGTTGTCTAGTAGTCCCATGAACCTTAAAAGGAATAACTAGAAGAAGATAAAAATGCATAAATTAATTGTCAACTAAATTCTCTTCCAGAGTCAACTCTACTGCCAGCACCGTTTTACTACAATCTTAAGGCAACGTAGGCTCGTAAATCGTGTATTTTTTTTTCAACAAGGTAACTCAATTTTACAGTGGATCATGAGGAGGTTACAGTGCATTGTGGGATATCTTTGGTCATGTGTGCCACTTGTGATCCCCTAGTGTTGTAAAGTGCGCCTGTGTTTGGCAGTGGTCCTCCGCCTGAAGACTTAATTAGTATCATCTGTGCGCGTCATGTGACTCCACCCTCTCCTCTTCCTCCTCCAGATCGCCATAGTAACATCTGCAGACCTCGACCTGTTAGTGTAGTGAGAGATTTACAACCAGACACTTTATATTAAACAGGTGTGGTTCAACTGTGTCCTCCGTTCAGTCATTTTTACCCATTTGCCTTATAAGGTAGAATGGTTCAGGGCTGGGGAATCAATGACGTATTAAAAGAAATAGCTACACTGGTTCCTCTAGTGGCCCATCAAGGTTCTGCAATGAAAATATACTGGAATGGAAATCAAGAAGGCATTTACCATAGATCTCATTACACTGCAAAATCTGACAAGTTAGCCTTAGATCTTAAAAGACTAAACTTTCAATCCAAAGATAGCTACTTAGTACCTACTGTGAACTGTTTTTGATTAAGACGTGGCAAAGAAATCTGCAGTCTGTTTCCTGTAGTGGGTGACTTCTCATATTGAGTGAAGAAAAGTATAAAAATGTTACTATTACCACTCCTTTTCACCAAATGTAATCTTTAGTTTTGCCTCTACTATGCAAGTGGACAAAAATATTCCCAAACCCCCAACCAAATCTATCTTCTTGTACTGAGAAAAGAGGCTATCTCCTTATATCGCCATACTACACAAAAGTACTGTAATGCATGAAATATTTCTGGTGATTTCTCAGATAAAGACCTTCAAGTTATACTGTATCTATAAATGGTTAACACAGCCCCAACACAGTTCCTAGTTTTACATCTTGTGCAATGGCTTTCAGATCAAATTCAGATGTGGAAAATGCTGTGGTTCTATACTGGCCCTAACTAAATTTACAATGTAAGTAAATTTATGTTGTGATTTATATCCCCACTGTACAGATTGTCTTTTTGCTGCTAGTTGTCGCATAACCTCAACCAGTGAATGTGCTTAAATGTGATTTACAGACCCTGATTCTTTGAAGGGAGCTTTTAAATGTAAGGCCATCGTGGGCGTTTATGTTCAAAGTCACACACGCACAACAAGAGCAAATCTGCCCTTTGAAAACGCCTAATGCTAGTCCCCAGAATGCAGCCAGACCTGACAGATGGGACCAGAGTGTTCAAAGCAGAGAAACCCTATTTAATATCCAAACAAGTTAAAGCCAAAGAGAGGCAGCAGAGAGTGGACCCTAGTGTAGGTACGGAGCAAAGGTCCTTCTAGAGTCACAACCGCCACAGCTGGGACCCTCCACCTCCTGCCCCTGCCCTCATTTGTGTTTGTTACCAGACGCAGAAGGAGCTGCTTACTTATGAAAATTGTAATCAGGGTTTTACTCTGCCTGAAAAGTAGGTTTGTGTGTAATAAAAAGGCAATCATGTAAGCCAGTAATTCTCAAACACTGGGTAAGGACACAAAAGGGGGTGTCCAGAGATTTTTGTTTTGGCTATCAATACTGTTTCAGTTCAAGAATAAATGTTTTTGATATATTCACAAGCATCATCAAACTGTCAATAAAAGAATGAAATGTAAAAATCCCATTGATTTAAAAGCAAGATATAAATAAAAAATTATTGGAACACCAAAAAGCACATCCTTATTACCAAAAATGACCTAATATTGCAGATCCTTTAATTAAATTGTGATAAAACCTAAATCTTGATCTTAGTTTTTACCATATTGCCCACTACTAATAAAAATGTTGTGCTAAATAACATTACAGAATAGTTCATAGTATTCTGATGAGGCATTTGTATTGGCTTGTTTAAAAGAATTACTTATTGTATTAATCTAATCAGTGTTCACTTGTAACCTTGTCTTTTTTGCTTTACTTTTGATCTCTTGGTTCACTTTTTCTGCCCGTAGTCACAATGAAGCCGGTCTGAAACATTGTTGTGCTGATCCCTGCTGCCTTCCTTTGACAGCCTGATTTAGCAGTTCTTTCTCTTACCTCTGACACAGCCTGCCCTGTTTCACTGCGGGGCCTGGAGGAGAACACTGCTGCTTATCCTGAAAGCCTGTTATTTGTGTGTGGATATGGAGAGAGTGCATTGGCTTGTACGTGCGTGTTTGCTCACACAGCATGCTGGCATTTCTTTTTAACAACCTCCTTTGTCAGTCACGGAGATGTCGGAGATTGCGTGAGCACAGCAGATCCCCCTGTACCTCAGCAGTGTATGTATGAAGCCACTTTGTTCACTGTAAAAATGGAAAAATCAGGAAACCAGCTGCCTTAAAAATAAAGTGATGCCAACTCACATTTTGAAGCTTTACCAGTTGATCTTTGTGGTCACTTAATTTGACATTTGAGATACAAGTAACTAGAATATAGCCTGGCCAACCACAACTAACTCTCTTCCTAGTCTGGTCTCTTGTTGATTGCATTCAATTTCAAGGGTGGGGTTTACCATTGTATTGTCAGAAACACCAGACAATTGACATTCATGCACACTGCTTGTTAAATAGGAAGCCACATAAGCAAAGTTTGTATACAGGAACAACAAAACAGACGCTGCTGCTGCTCATGGCTCATGGTTGGTTTGTCAGCAAAAACACAAATTATTTATTATAAGCATTATTTTCAGATTGCTGTCTAAAAAATACTATAATAAATAATTTGTCATTTTTACAGGTTGGCTTGTTATAAAAAGTACAGCTTCAATTAACTGCAACAGCCGTTTAAATACACCTTTGAAGTTATTTGTAATTTAACTTCACATTAAAAGCTGTATTCATATAGTTAGTAGTTGTATGGCAACAATTTTCCTCAGTTTTCAAGTAAGGTTAACTGACTTTTTACAGTGTCGGGTTGGTGTGCATGTGTGTCTGTGTGCTTGGTGCTGGCCAGATGGAAGTGCTTATTGAGTGCTGGTGTGCTGGCAGATCTCCGACAAAATGGGAATGCGGAGTATAGGAAAACCCTGGCGATCAGATCCATCATTTTCCCTGCCTGTGTTTATGCAAGTGTATGTGTGATCCGCCCGCCTTTCCCCGTTTTAATCTTATCATGTCAGAGCAGCAGATTAGTCTTCCCAGATCCCATCGCTGTCTCCGAAATGCCACAATCAGCCTTTTGTTCCTTTCTCCTTGGCTATGAGGTGAACACTCCCTTTTTTCCGCCCCGCGTGTTGCCATTTTGAGCTGCGCCTGTCAGTGTCACGCCGCTACCAGCCCTGATCCAGCTCACCCTGGCCTGCCTTTGCCCCTGGGGTGTGAGCTAACTAAGCTGTTAGCTGGCTAGCCTCGGTTTTACATTCCTCGCTAACACCCAGAGAGGCAGCCGCAGCTCTTGTCTGTTTGACCTCTCCCTCCTCCTTTCTTCTTCCTTCTCCTTATGCACTGCCTTTGTGTGTCAGGGAGCTTGTTTCAGGAATGTAAAACATTTACAACAAGCAATACAGATATGAAGGAATAAGATAATATTTTTCTGGACATTTTTTACCAATAATGTTTTATTTTTGCTGCAGCTGGTTAACAGGCTAACTTAAAAACATATTGCTTGATTTGAAGGTGAAAGAAAAAGATAGTAAAAGAAGAGAGTTAGGTTTTGGTATGTGCTTGAATCTTTATCTCTATAATTCTTGATGTATTGCAAGAGATAGTAACACACAATACAATGACTTAACAAAACAAAAACACATTCTTAGATTTAGTCACTACATCATTCTACATCATTAGATCATTCTTGGTTTGAATCCAGCTCTAGATTTTTATCATTGCACGGTATATGTCCGGCGGAGGTTTGGTGGAACTAGTTCTCTCCTACTTCTTTGCTGTGCACACAAGTTTGAATGAAAATGTGCCCAAATTTCAGTGAGATTAAAATCAAATGCTATTCCTTGTAGTCTATATCTGATTAGTTTATTAAAAATGTATGTTTCATGTCTCATTTGACATTGATTGCAGGGGGGCTAGGATCTTTTTCTTTGTTGACTTCTGGCTGCCACCTCTTTGGAGGAAGCCATAGATCCTGTCCGCTGATGTCACCGTGAAGGAGGGGCTGGTGTTAGGGGAGAGAGGGGGGTCAGTGACAGGGTTAGCAGAGGAAGAGGAGAGTGTTTGAAAAACCTGGAAATAAACAGAGGTTTCCTGTTAACGAGGTGCACCAGGGGCCTGTCGTGTGGGACAGGCAGCAGGCTCTGGTTTTGGTTTGAGGCACAGGTCTAGTGTTACAGAGGTGGACAGAGGGGGGAGAGAGGGGCCTGGGACAATACCTTTGAAGGTTACAGGTTGCTACAAGGTGCTTCCATTTTTTAAGGCTTCAAATGCTTTGTTACTGCCACACTGAGCAGATGTAGCTGTCTCTCAGATGACCTTTATAGTGAGTCAATGCAGGTTTTATCATTGTTCTCTGTTAAAATAAACAGCTAATTACATAATTTTTCACATATGAAGTTAGCTGGTCTACATGTTTTTGTTGTTTAAAAATGCCAGCTTATTGTCAGCCTTATGAAGCTACAAACTACTACAACCTACAGTATACTTCTAAAAACATTGTTATGTTAGGAGAATTAGTGAGAATAAATAGTTATCTGTGTGTGTCTCTGTGTCAACACTAGTGTAGACCCCACCTTGGGCCCATAGTTGCTGGGTTTGCTTCCAGTTACCCTTTGCAGGAATAGGTAGTAAGTAGAAGAATTTCTTTGGGCATTTGCCAAAACACAATCTTTACTTGGCTTTTATGCAGCTTATCAGTTCCCTTTTCATTTTGGTATTTCCTATAAAATCCTCCACACCTTTTAATTGCCCAATCCATTACTCCTTCCCTGTTTCCATGTGTCTTTAGTAACATGGCTGCCTGCATAAAGACATCTGCACTACATTTATAGACCCAAAAGGCCAGCAACCTCACACAAGACCCTTCTAACGCTGGGTTTATCTCATCCCTTTTAACAGAGTGATAAATGCCTTTGTCTTAGCAGATAAATTTAATTCATTTTTCAGATTTATATGTAGTAAATGCTTCCCTTGCAGATGAATGCCTGTGGCGGCTCTATAGTATAATCCAGTCCTGGTGTGAGAGTGTGTCTGCCAAAGAATGCCAGTGGAGGGAGGGCGGCCGCCATTGTCCTCAGCCCCGGAGCATGACTTTCAGATTTATATCTCCTCAATGAATGGAAAGGGAAGCCATGTACACTGTAAAAACCATAAGTTGGCTTTACAAATTGTAGGAAACTAATTCTATCAAAAATAGTAGTGAGTTTTTACTTCGAATTTTGACCATAACTAGTTATTAAATTCATCCATTCATCTTCTTATGTTTTTTTTCTGGGTTTTTTTCTGCCTATACCAGCAACTATGGGCCTTAGGCATCGCACATACACTGACTGACAGCCATGCATTTCGACACTTATTTAGGGCACATTTTTTAGCCTTTTGTACTACACTGACTATAATCTATGATAGCCCTCTTAAGAACATTGTTGTGTTAGAAGAATTGGAATATACGTATATTGAAAATACATGGTCTCTAGTGAATAAAGTTGATAATGAATGGTTATCTGTGCATGCCTCTGTCAACACTGCAACAAGTCATTATAATTGCTGTGAGTTAACCATTTAAAAGTAACTATTTTATTACTTTTTTGGTTAGGTTTGTTACATTTTGCTTTGCCAAATTTTACAGTGTCTGTACCCTTGGGGGGCTTTTCTACTACAGCCAGACCAGTGTAGTTGTGATTTTAAGTCCTGGGGAAATAAGAAGGTCTTGCTCCTCCTTTTTTAATTCAACTTTTCACCTCCAATATTTCTCATCTCTGTTGCTTTGCACTGTTCCCATTTCATCCTCACAGTAGTGGGTTAGTAAGTCTTTTGGCCTCTCCGCGGTGAGCAAGCGTTCCCAGGGTTGACTGCTCAGGAGAAGGGGAAGAAGGAGGGGAGGGAGGTGCCATGTTTTTAGCCTCTGGCAGGACAGACAAAAATGGCCGACAATGTTAGCGGGGGCTCGGCTGTCGACAGGCAGCGAGGAATGTCTGTAATCAATTCAAAGCATTCTGGTTCCCCGTGTTGTTTTCAATGGCGCGGCTTAGGCACCATCCAGACAATACAACACAAGTGGTAGTTCATCCCAGAGCTGTCCATCATCATAGCCTTTTCATTTTCCGTCCGTCGCGCTGCTATCTACTCGTTTTTGCAGCCGCGTGTTTAGAGAATGGTGATAATTGAAAGCCACGGCTCACTCCCACACACTACAAGCTCCATATGTTGCACCTCCCTTTGCTGTTTTAGCCCTGGAGCTCTTAATGCCTCTGTTACTAAGAGTTATTTAAAATGAGACAAATGGAAAACATCTTAGTGTGGCCACAGACCTTATAGTTTGCACTGGGTTTGTCTTGCTTTAAGTTGCTCCCATGTGATTAGTTTACTAGCTGTTTAACATTGTAAGCTGTTGAACCATTGTACCTAATAGTTGAGTAGCCAGTGTTGTATCTAAATGGAAAGTATCTTTTTTGACAAGTATTTTGACACTAATATGCTCAGTGGCCAATTTATTTGGTAAACTTTGTCCCTGTTCTGAAATACTTGGATACTGGCACCTATAGCCATGCAAACTTACTTGAATTACCTTTTATGTTTAATCAGATGCTAGGTTTAAACTTCAGCAGTCTAATCTTGAACAGAAGTTTCTGCCACGTTATTGTCTGATTAGCTGTTTGCCATTGTAAAAAGTTGAACCAGTTTACCTAATAATGTGGCCAGTTAGTGTTAATTTTCCTATCTGTTGTTTCACAGTGTTTCAGTCTAATGGTTTGAGGGGTTGTTTTTTGCTCTTTTTCTTACAAGCTGGTAAATTAAAAGCTAGTTCAGGTATCGTGGTTGACAGCCTCCTCTAAAAGTATTAATTATGCATAAGCCTTGTAAGCAGCCTGTTAGTGGAGATGGCAACAGTCTATTTTACACAGAGCTAGACAAGAGAGGTGCTGCATGGCTGAGCTAAGTGGGGAGGGGGAGGTGACGTCATGCTATACATTTCTTCACACTGGCTACGTGCTCAGGGTCGCTTTCTACAGTCCATCAATGTGGCTCTGTGTCGATTCACAATCATCTAAAGCTCTACATGGTTGAACAGACGCCAGCTGCTGTTTGACACGTCCAAGTTTGCTTAACCACTTCAGGAAAAAGGACAGAAAGAATGAAAGGACAATTAGAAAAGCTATATGTTTTATGGTTAAAATCTCTGCAATTACTGGGCTTATCTGCACAAAACAAAAACTGAGTTTGGCTTTGGTAATTCTTTATTAATATGACCCTGTTTAGACTATATAAACTGAATCATTGTGTTTTTCTTTACTATTTTTAGTACTTTGTATGTGGCTGAAGATGTAGCACCATTTGCAATTCTACATCTTACTAATATCCAAACCCAGCAGACCATTTGAAATGTTTTAGAAGGTGATGATTTGCTTTAGCTGCATGTGCTCTGGCCTTCTCCCCAGTGACATAACACAACAATGTAGCTAAAGGCTTTAAATATCTCTGCTCTGACCTCATCTTTCTCTCCACACACACACACGCACACACGCACAGATACAGTTAAGCGTCTGGAAAGATCGGATGTTAAACTGTCTGTCTTGGATTACTGTGAATTTTCCCTCCTCGGTTTTCCATGTGCTCAGTTCTCAACATGAGGTGGTGTCGCTCTGGTACAGGTGTCAGTTAGTTATTGTCATTGTCGAGTGGTTAATAAAGATAGGAATTTCAATCCAATGGTGTTTTCCTACATTATGATGGTCGGTCAGGCTCATGTGAAAAGCCCAGTAAATATTTTATAACATGAAATGAAAACAGTATCTTGCTCTTTTTATCCTTCACCTCAGTCAAAGCCTCTCATAGTAACTACCCTCCTCTCTGCTGTAAATCCCATTTCCTAGAAGCTCTCCTCTCTTCTCCTCGCCCCAGTGCTGCCACTTGCTGGACAAATGACGAATTGCACTCTTTGATGACATGCAGTTGATTGAAAAAACAGTAGGCGGCAGCACAAGGACTAGTATACTGTATTTAAAGCATGCCAGAGTACCTGGGCAATATAACCTTTATAGTAACGGGTAAAGATATTGCAATTTGGAAATTCCACAATAGTGGAAGGTAACTAAATTATTTTACTCAAGTCATTTTAAAGTATTTGTATTTTTACTATTGCTATTTATATGTACTATATTTTGTACTTTTCTCTGTGGGAAAGTGGTTCAGCTCCTCGAACTTAACAACTCTGTTGGAACTCCATCTAGCTTCCTTGTCCCTTTTAAAATAAATTAATTAACTGAAAAATAGTATCTTAAACTTGAGTAAAATTATTTTGAGTACAGACATTAAGGGTACATCTATGGACATTGAATTGTAAATAGTGCTGTCATCTTTGTTCTGTGTACTCCCCTACACACAGCCCCATCCCACTGTTTGTTTTATGAAGGCTCTAAATGCTCTACAATCCCTTTTTAATTGACTCGGTCTCTCTGCTGCGCTTTGGCATCAGTTCGTCTAAGTCATAAACGGCTCGTCTGCTCAGCGTCAGTGCGTTTGCCAAGAGCCCGTTTGTGATGTCGTTAACAAATAAAATAATGTGTGTTTGTCTGAACCACTGTTGTTTCTCTGTGTGTTTTGTGCAGAGTAAACGGGACCATCTGTTGATGAATGTGAAATGGTACTATCGCCAGTCAGAGGTGCCCGACTCTGTCTACCAACACCTGGTCCAGGACAGGAACAATGAGAATGGTAAGATATTAAAGCTTGTATTAAGTAAACTATAATACACACCCTGACATTATAACACATATACACCTAATGCATGCCTAGGATCAACCTTTGTCAAACTCTCATCTTAATAGTCAGTTAAATTCATAAATACAGCAGCTGCCAGTTCACTTAGTTTTGCAGTAAATTTTAACATCAATGTTACAAACCAAAGCGATTAGGAAAACACAACCACCAACAGCAAATGTATGCACAGTCAATACAACAATTAAACTAATAAATACATCATTGAAATATCTTATTAAAAATGACACATACAAAATGTCATAATAAACTATGTACAAACAGACAGCTTTGAATTAACAATCCGTAGCCAAAATATAGTAAATTTTCAAGTCATAGTACAATGGTTCATACAGTGCATGATTATATACACTGTATATCTTGTGGGCCTAGTTAGTTTTCAGTAAAAATGTATTGCTCGATAGTTTTTTCGCATTCCTTAAGACTACTTTGACATTGCCTTTGTGAGCTGCCACTTGAACCTGTCACTCTCTACTCTGTCAGATCACTTTGAAAAGATGTGAATTACTTTTCAATCTCAAATCGTGAGAGATTGGAACCAGTATTCTCCTCAGTGACAGCGCTGGAGGGCACACAGCTCAAGTGTTAATAACGGTGTCATGTGACCCTCTCCACAGCCTCCGTCAGTGCCAGTGGACACATCACACTTCAACACGTTCAACACATTCACTGCACTAGCTTCACATTGGATTTTAGTATCAGTGTTACAAAACCACATAGAAAAGGAAAAACACTAGGGCTGTCTTTAGTGACTTAGTCGATTAATCGGTCTGTGAGGTCTTAGTAAAATTTAATCAGTTGATAAGTTGCATTCAGTCTGCATCAATAAACTAATATACTAATCAAGTTTTTCATTTCATTCAATATAACAGCAATAGATAGATTCTACATTTTTTAACATATCAAATTTAGTCAAATAGTCAATTAATCGTTCTGCTGGGCATGACTTTATTCAAATTACTATTTCTTTAGTCTTGTATTTTGATCCTGTCACTTGTACAACATAAAGATATCTTAAGAACAACCATAAATATGCTACCATTAGACACGCACTCACTTGTCGCTGACAGGTTAATACTGGCTAGATTTCTAACAAAAATAGCAATGTCTTTAAATGTGATTAGTAATGCACACTCACCTAATACCTGATACTTATTCTAAAATTAAGGGATCCCTACATAATTACTTTGGTATGTATTGCTGGAAGATAGTTGTTGGTAACTATCAAAACAAAATAGATATAGTAGTATAGGTAGATAGGAATAAATGATACGACAAGAGATCCACTGCTCATAATGGCTATATACATGACATTTTTTATAAGGAATTTCATTTAAAGTTTTGCTAATGCCACTGTGCTAAATGGCATACTATTCTAACATTAAATTGTGTTTAATTTATAAACCTTTACCACCATCACTTTTGTTGACATAGACACTCAAACCCAGGTGTACTGCTGAGCAGCTCCAGATTCCCTGCTCCCTCCAGATAGTCCTTCGTCCACTTTTTCACTATCACTGACTGTCCTTGGAGCTGTAGGTTTATTAGAATTGATGTCAAAGGGCTGCAGCTCAGTGGCCACCATGTGACACACAACCCAGGGTCATTTGTCAAACTGTGATTTCCAGACCATTCTCCAAACTGCTGATGCCCCAGATGGGTCATTTTGCTCCAAGTTGTGCTCTCCCCAATGGACCACACTATATTGGCTTTATTGAGTTGTAGGCCACATTACTGACCTCTGCAAAGGCACTTGTTACCTTGACTGTATGCAGATGGTTGTATTGAAATCAATACATGATTATCTTGAATCACTGTTTCCTAATTGTCATAGATGTTTTTATGTAAAATACCGTACAAGTGGTAAGAAAAGTAGTAAAGTAGCAATGCACAAATCACACATTGTCTGTCTGGTATTGCTATGAACAGACAGAAAGATGTGAGCGTACCTACAACTAGATACTGATAAAATAGTGGAATGAACCTAACTGGCCTTAAAAGTGTATTCAAGTAACTAACAATACAAACTAAATAAATTGGAAAGGAAAAACTGTGCAACTAAAATATTAGTTATAGGAAAATGTACTGTTGTGATTTCAACTATTTGAGGCCTTTTTTAAACTTGTACAAATTGTTTATTAATCATTGTGATATTATTCTTAATTACAGATATTATGGCCAAAAACACTTGTCTTCAAACCTGCCTAAAGCATTTACTGTCTTGTGTATTTAAATATTCTTTTATTTGTATTTCTCAGATTCTGGCCGGGAGTTGGTGATCACAGACCCGGTGGTGAGGAGTCGAGAGCTCTTCATCTCAGACTACGTGGACACTTATCATGCTGCTGCTCTCAGGTAAACAATCTTACTAATACAAACCACTGCAGGTGGAACATATGTCAGATCACAGCTGCACTTTGAGGAGGTGGATCCTGGGGCGTGCTGGTAGCTCACCTGGAAGGGAGAGGATCACGCAATAAAAATGAAATATGTGTCATTTTTCTATTTTGATTTTTCTATTTATCTGTCAATGTAAGAGCTAGAAAGAATAGTAAAAGAAAACAGATCGCCTGAATTTGATTTTATCTATCTTTCTGTCATTGCATAACTTTGGTCATTGCAGCAATAAGCAAAGATGCTATTGGTAGTGAGTATAGGAAAGTTAAGAGAGGCAAGGTAATAATATATATTCATAATAAGCTGGCCATTTCATTCATATTTATTTGATTGGACATCAGACTTTTATTGAGGTAAAATGAATACATGTACTTTGATCTTGACTTTTGTATTGGGCTATACCCAAACAAACCAAAACATGCAGTATGTTTTGAGATGTGTCATAACTTGGAGGTTAGTCAAAGTTAAATCATAATGAATATATTTAGCTGTAAAGTAACACAAATAATTGCCACCCACCAGTTTGAACATCAGTGGTATTATAATCTAAGCTGACTTTTACAACTGTCAGTGAATTTTATAAGGATTTTTTTCCATGGTTGGTGTCTGCCTGCCTGTGTGTCTTCATCTCCTCCTGTCTGACCACTTCCTCTCTTCTCTAACTCAAACCATGTGTGCAGCTCAGCTCGGTGGCGGCCAGTCAAAAATCCCTGTCTCTCACAAACCACTGATTTCAGGGCAAATTAGCCGCTACATCTCCAACACAGAGCCGCCTTTGATTTGACTCATTCTCCGGGCTTTAGATAAATGGGAGGGAATTCCAGTGGGATGGTGTAATGCCGCAGCTCTGCACAAGACTTCTAAAGCTCGCTTTAATCTTCTGGAGCAGAGGAAGGAGGAAGATACCGCTTCTGTGTGGCGCTGCCTAGTTTAGTTTTGCTTGAGATGGTTGTTATTTTGATGGAAAGAGACAGTGGGGTGCTACAAACAGGAAAAAGCATCAAGATGAAGAAACTGTAGTTCTTAGTGCACTGGGTGGTAATCGGTTTGAGACAGTAACTAGCCACTTTATTTGGTAGAGGTAGACTTGTAGCTAGTTAAGTGACACCCAGCATGTCTTCTGCTGTAGACCACCTGCTTCATAATGCCATATCACCCACACATAGTTCAAAGTAACATTAATCTTCTTTCTTTCTTCATTCTGATGCCAGGTTTGCTTTGAACATATGGGAATGAGTAATTACCTATTATCTATTGGCTTGATACAGTGTCGTTTGATTATTAGCTGGTTGTTCTCAATTCTTAATAAAGTAACCAGTGAATATCACTATCTTTCCCCAAAAAGGTGGGTTTCTCTTGCTCCAAAATGTAGAGTTACCAGAAAGCCTGTTAGTCAGCTCACTTGACAGCCCCTGCCTACCTGCCCGGTTGTACATGTCACCTCCACACTTCAGATGCTCATAATTGCCCCACCTCTATTGTCACATAGATATTTATTGTTTTGTCTAATTATTTTCTGTTCTGTCTCACAGGGGGAAGTGCAACATTTCACATTTCTCCGACATATTTGCTGCACGGGAATTTAAAGCCCGCATCGACTCCTTCTTCTACATCCTCGGATACAACCCAGAGACCAGGTGAGGAGACACTGTTTTCAAGTCAATTTCAGTTTATTCAGAAGGACATAAAATCAAATGATTACCACACAATGGTAAAAGTAATTTTTGGCATGTTTTTCTCATTTAAACTAAATAAAATGAAACTTTTAAAGTTTTAGCTTGTTTATAGTTGGTCAAGTTCCAACTGTTTTTTCCAATGCTCAAAAAGCCCAATTGATTTTCTTGTTTCAAAGTGCATGCTACAATTTTGTTTTCATGCAAAGTGTCTTACTATCAGCATTAATATAAAGATTTATTTGATGTTTATACTTTTTTATTACATGATTGTTATAACAGTTCTGACTTTGTGACATTAGAGACCTACAATAGAGACCTCACAATAAGTTAAAAAGCCTATATAAATATTGTGTAGCTTAAATGTATACCACTGCAAATATGTGTCCTTTAGTTAAACACAATTTCACATTTTATTATATTTATTGTTTACAATTTATGTCTATGTTACTGGATTACTCAAGTTCACAAAACACCACTGACCTTTTCTGACATTTGTTTAAGCCAAAATGGATTGAACTACTGTGTACCCTCTGTGTGGCATCAAGCTATTTCTAAATATAGATCTAGTTTGTTTATTTAATGACCTGACACTTTGTTATTGTTTGGACTCGTGTCACGTGCTGCAGTGACAGCGGTCCCTGTTAAAGGCTCTGATTGAAGCCGGTTGGGAGCCCCCTGCATCGGGCCCCACTGTCTCCCTCTCCCCTCCCTCCTCCGCTGCTCTGCTCGTTTGGTATTCTGAGCGCCTTGTCTGCAGCCTCGCAATTTCACTCGTGTTTATTATGGCGCAGACATAGGAGCGGAGATGAACCCCGTATCCCGCTGCTGCTGCACGCGTGTGTTCATGTGTGCGCGTGCTGCGCCGGTGTGAGGTCGCAGCACATGCTCAGTAGTGTCTGGAGAGAGATACGTGAGGCTGAGGTCATAGCACAAGCTCAGAGCACCTCTCCGGAGTGAATGCGAGCCTCTCCATTTTGAGCACCTACAAAAGGTGGAGAGCCGTACACCGCTGTGTCACCACCCAAACCTTAGGGCTCGATGTCAGACATGGACGATCTGTTCAGCCCCAGGAGGTAGGTGTGCGCTCCTATGCCACTGCTCTCTGCTGTCGTCTTCTGCGCTACAGAGCTATACACCACTCTTTATTCTCACGTTTTACGCTACATTTACGTTATTAAAACGTCTTCTCTGTGAACGCATCGCTGTCATTAGCTTTACCTGTTGTATTTCAGTCGGGAAGGCACAATAACTGATGCAGACAGACAGAGCGGCTGTCACTGCAGACGGCTTTGGCTTTGCGCACCAGCGCTCCTCTGTGTGGAACTATTCACAATGCAGCGCGGGTGAATGCACTGTCTTTGATGCATCTGTGAGACTCCAGCTCATAAAATACCCCAGTTATGTTTATTACTCGAGTGCAGACGTGGATACCCCGACAGTGGCTCCATTTTGCAGCAACCCCGTGTTTACTACCGAGGTGACATGGCGCACGCGGAGACGTATGGGTGCACACACAAAGCACGAGCCACTCTGAGCATCTCTGTTGTGAGCTGTGTGTGGTGCACGCAGATCCTCGTGTCGTCTTAACTACACAAACTTTGGGTCTGTTATTGCTGTGCTACAATTATGTCAGTGTGCCACGAGCGGCCGCTGCCATTGGCTGAAATTGATGGAGGGGGCGGGGCTAGCATTGATTGCTTGTTCATGCACAAAGTGGACCAGATTGCTGCTATTTGGGTTTATTAAGAGTAAGCCTGTAATTAGTTGACGGGATTGTGAGATAATGCTACATGTGAACTAGTGTTAAACTGTCTTTCTTTGTCCTTTTAGCAGCTTATTGGAGACAAAGGAGATGGGCTTACTAGGAATGATCTATCTATTACACACACCAATGTTATGTATTGGTAAATTGCAAATGTTTGAGGGAGGTTTGAAGCCATATTGTTAGACAATAAGCTTCCAAAAATATTCAAATTATTTAGTACGTTTTCATCAGTAGAAACACCTGAATTCTGATGCTTAAGAAAAGCTAAGGCAATATGTTTTTGTCCCAATTGAAGAATACAGTAAAAATCCTATACAACACAAACACTAAAGTAAATTGTTTTGAAAACATTGCTACTTTTGCTACTGCATTTCTTAACAACTGCCTAAAACATTTACACAGTGCTGTATGTTTAAATAATAAGTTTTGTTTATGCAGCATTATAAGCTCTTTAGACATGGCCATATATATTTCCCTATGCTAAACTCTGAAATATAGTAGCTGTCTATATGAAAACTCCCTGTCACGGTACATTTATATTCTGCCTCCCCCTTGGGCCCATAGCAGCCTTCTCTGTCTGAATGTCTAGAGGCGGCTCTTAGAATTTGCCTGTGTAAAACATAGAGTCATGTTCTGTTTTTATTCTGGTGCACAGGTCCTCATTTGTCATCCTTACAGCCTGCTGCCAAAAGCACTGCTGACCTGGCTCACTGCACATTGTCAAAAACAGCTTTCTGGAGAAGTTTGGCCTTGTGAATGCACATCAGATGAACACTAACTTAGTATATCTTATATTTTAGGACAAATGCACAGTCAATAAGAATATTTTTCAATCCGTGTCACTTTTTTTGTATCCAAATTTGCTCCCCGTTATGATAGGGCCAACTTTTCGAGCTTGTCTGCATCTCAAGGTAACACCACAAAACTCAAAAACTTTCTCAGTTGATTATGTCAAATATTTTTTCTATCAAATTACCAATCAATAGAGTCTTAATTCAACATATGCTTCTTTTACGTTCTGATAGACACAGCTAAAAACAAAGCGAAGGTTATAAAATGCATTTTAGCCAGTGTACTCTTGGTGTCAGCCCCAAGCTTGGATAAATGATCAGGGCTGCCACAGGCAGGGCATCTAACATGAAACCTATATGCTAAATAAAATACAAATTGCCTCACCGAAATGACTGAGGTGATTTTTGGTCACAGAAGGTTAAAACCATTGGAAAAGATGCTGAAAGCAAGAATAATAAATTGTAAAAAATATCACCATTAAAATCTAAATCCAGCACTTGCCATTAAAGTTTCCACTAACCCATAAGCATGTCAAGTTTAATGTTCTGAAATCCATCTTTTTGAAAAACTTTAGTCTGTCTTTGAAACGTTGATGACGCACAAACCACCCCATTTGATTTTTATCAGCTCCATTCATCACGTTTTGTTTGCCAAACTCTGAATGCTTTATATTGAGTTCGCCCTGTCTGCCTGTTTGAGTGTTTGTAATAAACTCAATGAAATATAGCTGTATTTTCCCAGAGCCGTGGCAGTGTGTCAAACTGTCCTGACAAGACCGGGGTCATTTACAGAGGCTGGAATCTTAGTTTTTGGCTTGAGCTGGTGCAATGTGTGACATAGCAGAACTTAAAGACAACCATAGTCTTTGAAAGTCATAGTATCCAGTTTAAACCAGGGCTAAACCACATTAAATTGGGTCTAAACCAGGACTATACTAGTACTATGCAAGCTCTAAACTTCAGGGCTAAACCAGGTCTGAATCACGACTAAACCAGGACTGAAGGACAGCTTAACCAGGTTTAAACTTCCACCAAACAGGGGTTAATCAGGTCTTAGTTGATTATGGACTAAACCAGAGACTGACCATCTCTTAAGTTGCGCTAAACAGGGGCTAAAACAGGATTAAACCAGAACAAAAACAAGGCTAATTCAGGTCTGAATCAGGACTAAAATTTATCCACAACTAAACCAGACAACTGGGATAAGTGTAAACCAGAAGTAAAATGGTCCAAATGAGGACAACCCAGAACTAAATCCAGACTTAACTTGAACCATACCTATTTTTTTACCCATTAATATTTTAATCTAATTTCTATTGCTCTGGGCTAAGGCTCCCCGGTTTAGATTACCCAGTTAAATCACCCTGTCCTGTGCTAATCTGTAGAAAGGGGACACTGTGGGACGCATGTTTTAGGTTTTTGTGGTTCTGAATTCGCTGAAGGGGTTTTTGCGGCTTCTCATATTTCCTCCCAGGTCCGCAGACGCTGCTTGATCGAGTGCGTATTTCTACCAGGTGCAAATCACACGGACAGATTCTGGGCCGCCCCGACTACTGCCTGCATAAAAAAAAGAGAGAAAATCATTGGTGCGGTTACCTAGGCAACGGAAAGGGAAAAGGGGTTTTTCAAAAGGGAACATCTTGTCATTTTCTTTAATCCATTGCAGCTGGAGATTCGGAAAGCACTATTATTAAATTGCAGTTGCTATGGTTACCCACGTTCACACCGGCAGCCATCTCGACCCCCCTTCACTCATATATCCAGCCAGAGCTTTCCCTCCCGCTCCCTCCTATTTTTTATGGGTTTTATTGCTGCATCCACAATATGAGCTAGTCCAGTAATGAAGTCCTCTCCACTCCTGGTTTCTTTGTTTCAACACAAAAGAACTGAAATAAAATGTACATAAAGGTTTTACCCCATACAAGCACGTTTTGTCATCACTAAAAAATGCTGCAGATAAGTTGTCAAATAAATATTTAGTTTGACACGTTTCTTTTTGTCTCTTCACAGGCGTCTGAACAGCACACAAGGGGAAATCCGAGTGGGCCCCAGTCACCAAGTAAGTACAATTATAGTCAGATTTGTTTGGTGCTAGCGTACGATGTCTAAAATGTGCAAATGATGTGAAAATGTGTCAGTATGTAATAAAATAAAATGTACATGACGTTCACAGTTGCATAAACTTATATTACTAATTGTGGATGTTTTGTATTTATATATATTTAGATAGTTGTATATTAGATAGTTAATTTCACCAGGAAAAACAAAAGAAGATGTTTTAAAACAAATATTACAAAACACAATTCAAGGATTTGCAATTGAAGCATTATAAGCTGATGGTACTGATTACATAAACCAATGTACTCCTCCTGTCAGTCCCAAATTTTATTTTATTTTATTTTATTTTATTGCCTACATGTAGTGTGAATTTAGAATGGTAGATCTAATGTTGCTAATAATGATGATAAACAGCCTTAAGTATGTAAGACTGACACTTAGCTGCTATTAAAGTATCATTGCTCAGACCGTTTTACATTCTTCATTCAGTCCAAACAGCTCCAGTTACAGACACATCTCAGATTTGTCTTGTCTCACTCACATTAAAGACTCTAAACTGATCCTGTTGCGTCAAGTTAAACGATCAATGTCCGAGTCTGTAACTTTGCTCATTCCCCACTGCCAACACTCAGCCCTCAGTGAAAACCTGATGACAACCAACTGAAAGAGGATAGTTACTTTAGGCTTCTTGCTATTTGTAGTGTGACACCATCTGTGGCTCTTTTTTCCTCTGAATTAGCTCTAAACTACGTCAAAACTAGGACTAAACCAAGGCTTAAAGAAAGGCTAAACGAGAAACCAGGGCTGAACAAGGTCTTTGGGCAAAACTAGGTCTGAACCTAAACCAGGTCTAAAATAAGACTAAGTCAGGTGAAAACCAGGTATAAACTATGTACTAACCAGGACTAAACCAAGCCTAAACATATTCTAAATAAAATCTAAACAAGGATTGTAACCGGGTTTACAGGATGACAGTAAAAAATGTGAGATGTCTAAATGAGAACTCAACAACAACAAAGAACCAGTGCTACAGCCAAAACTGCTGATAAAGTTGGACTAAACTTAACTTGGTCTAGACCAAGTCTAAACTGGGACTAAACCAGACTTGCATACTATTTGTAGCTTGCTTTCTGCTTCTGAAGACTGTAGACACTTCTCTCTTTGCTTCCTTGTTGCCTTGCTTTACCTTTCATTTTTATCCTGATTTTTTTTTCTTTGTTTGTTTATTGGACTATCTTGTATACATTTTTTTATTGTGGATCTAAAACATTTTACATTTGTATAGTTTTTACATCTCCTTTTTCCTTTTTCCCTCATTAGGCCAAACTGCCGGAGCTGCAGCCATTCCCGTCTCCTGGCGAACAGTCCGTGACCGAGAATGAGGAGCTGGTGTGGATGCCAGGGGTCAACGACTGTGACCTTCTCATGTACCTCAGAGCCGCAAGGTGAGCCAGACCTGCAGGACTTTGAACTTAATTCTTCTAACTTAAACCTAACCTCAATGGGTCTAAACCGGGAGATGATGGACTAGAGGTAGTAATGACGTAAAAGCACAGACAAATTACAACTTGTAAAAAGAATGCCCATAAATAAAACTTGACCTGCCATGAACCAGCCTGTGACCTCGCTTGACTGATGTCTGGTAAAATAGCATCCAAGGAAGTGTTTCAAATATGCAAAGAGGCACATTAGAGTTGGCTATCAATGTCCTTGCACTGTTAGCTATGGGATTTTACTGCATTATCAGTTGTAGTTTAGAAGCTGCAGAGTATTTTCCCCCAGACCTTACTGCGAATATAGAAATAATCAAATTTTACTTTGAATTTGCACTTTTTTTTACTATATTGATTTGATGTTGACAGGAGCATGGCTGCCTTTGCTGGGATGTGCGACGGAGGCTCAACAGAAGACGGGTGCCTAGCAGCTTCTAGAGACGACACTACACTCAATGCACTTAACACTGTGAGTACTTTTATATTGCCAAAATGTCTCAGAAAGTTAATTGTAGAGCTCGGCTATTTACTGTTCCTTCCTTAATATCAATATTTTTAACATGCAAAGGCTTGTTTTCCATTAACCATGAAATAAGAAATGTATTTATAATTTTTTTTCCATAACTTTCATATGCCCCTTTTCACTAGTATAACCTTTTAAAATTATATTATTTTAATTATATATTACTATTTATTTTGACAATTCTATTTTGATAGACAGCATAGCTGTAATGCATTCTTTAATCAACATCAGAAAAGTTGTGTTGCCACTAAACACACTGAGAAAGGCAAAACAATACAAGTTTATATACCATCAAATTCTATCATGTTGCCTAACCCTAGTCCATTATTAAAGAAATTATGCTAGCTATATAAGCCGTTGTAAGCTTAGTTATTGTGCATAGGCACAAAGATAGTCTATGATAATGTCTCCAGAGCCAGTCGAGGCCCCACTTTATTCCCCCCCAGCCAATAATAACACTCAGCCATAATGAGTGGATTTGTCTGTCACTTTGACCATGAATACTAAGGACTCAAGCCTCACAAAGAGATTACAATCATCATAAACAGGGCATTTATATTCCGACTCTATAAAATACAGAGAATTAACATCGCGGCCAGGTCATTGTCACTCGACCTTCTCCTGCATCTGCAATTCCAATGAGTGATGTTTATTTATTCTCACAAGACTCGGCGTGGGCCATTTCACCAACACAATGTGACACCAGCTCAGACCTGCAGCTTTGTTTTGTTTATGTCAAAGCAGCCTCAGTGCAAGTCGTGTCTGCAGTACACCACTATTTATACGTTATATGGAAGAGTAGTTGCAACTAGGGCTGGGATAATGTACTGAATATCTACATTTTCTACTAGACTATATGGATTTTCTATATAGAGATATATATTTTAGGTTTTTTAATACAACTTCCCCCCATATGTTTTTTGTTTGTTTTGCTTCAGTGCAACCCCAGAACACTCTTTAAAAACTTGTGGATTGTTTGTGAAGAAAACGTGTGGTAACTACACATATTTGCAATTTGACCACAACTAAATTTATTATGCATTCTTACATTGTTCTTTTTTTTTCATAATAAAAATAAAATCTAAACTTTTTTGTGGCACTACCTTTGATTACCTTGATCTCTTTTAATTAGAACATGGTAGATAATACATAATATACTGTCATACCTAGATCATTGTAAAAAGTGCTGTAATTTTTTTGTCTTAATATCACCCACCCTTACTAGCAATCTGAAGGTATCACATAATTGGCAAAAAATAAAATATGTTTTTGTGCATAATAAAAACAATCAAACTAAGCTAGTGTAATTTGTCACCCACAGCTTCATGAGAGCAGCTACGACGCGGGAAAAGCTCTGCAGCGCCTGGTGAAGAAGCCAGTCCCTAAACTAATAGAGAAATGCTGGTCTGAGGATGAAGTGGTGAGTGCAGTATTCCTATATTCTTCTGTATCTTTGCCCTGGGCTTGTGTTCGTGTCAGGGCATGCCTCTGGTCTTTAGAGGGAGCTGTTGAGAGCGCTAAAGCAGCATCTCTAAAACAGACGGCTTCCAAGGCTGAAGAGCAGCTGCATCCTGTTTATCGCTCGCAGAATAAATCTTTACTGTGGACGCCTGCAGAAGAGATTGAGCTAGCCTCCATTTGAATTTAGATGTGAATTTATCCCACAGCTGTTGAAAGGGCTGGGGTTAGGGCTGTAATGCAATGACTGTTGGGTTTCTGATAATGAATGCCAATATTTGGGTATGCTTTTTGACATAATGTAAATTCATCAATGTAAATTTAAGCAGAAATAGACTTACTAGTTCAAATCTAAAGGCTAAACCTGTACTAAACAAAGGCTAAACAGAATTAAGACTAACCTTTCTTTAATATATTAATTTAGCCACAACAAAAAATTTTTTGCATGTCTCTTAAATGAAGATCATTACATTTTTGCAATATATTTATTTATATTTATTTGCTATGTGAATATTGTGTTGCCGATATTTCAAATGTTTAGTATGTTGTCTGCCCTTGTTTGGGTTTACAAAATGGCAGCCGCCATTTTGATCAAATAGCGGCGTGAACTGGTAGGAGGCGAATGAAAGCAGAGGACAACGCTGTGTCAAAACAGACGAGAGCTGTGACTTTGGCCTTGATGTTTTGACATGCTGCTTTCTGCCTATTTGTTTGTCCCCATTCACTTTTAAAGATAACACTGACTGATGTAAAACAAACACAATGCTCTCTGACACTCTTCTCTGTTGCTCTTCCCTCCAGCGGCGTGAATTATCTTTGTTCTTCTTTGATAATGTTTATAAAACGGAGGCTCAACAGTGCGATGTTTTGTATCCTGCAGCTCGCATTGAGGACAAATGAATGATTGTGGTTATCTGGTAATTTGAACACAATGGGCTCGTTTAGATAAAGTCAAGGCCCATGACTGAACCAGAAAAAATCACTGCAAATCAAGTGAGGCTTTCTTTTGTGGATGCCAGTTTATTTGGTACTTATGTTGTAGTAAAATTTTAATACTTTACTGGAACAACTCAACCAGACCTCATTATGGCAATTTTAATGTAATACTAATTCATTTTTAGTTTAAAAATAGATCAAACATTGACTACATTCATCTGAAATCATTTACTTAATAAATTTCTGTGTTTCTCAAACTCTTCACATCAAGTACCAACTACAAAAAATATGTTTTAAGTACCATTTTAATAAAGTAAAACAGAACTAATCCAGGTGTAATTCTAAGGCTACCAGCTTATGTGAAAATAAGTGCATCTGCAGCCTAAGTTCTGAATGACAGGTGTATGTGTGATCTGACATCTCACAGACTCTTCATTTATTTATCACCCTTCGTCTCACTGTCGTCCTCTTATCTTGCGCCCCATCCCGCCCCGTCCTGTCCCGACACAGGCTTCACATTATTATTCCTGCTCTTTTCCTCCCTCCCTGTAGCTCTCTTTGGAGATGTGAATAAAAGTGACATTGGCTGCAGCAGAAATGACAGCATCAGCCTGTCTTCAGGGTCACTTGTCACTCACTCTCCCTCTTTCACTTGTATCAACCCCAGATTTATCACCACCTCTATCCTCTATAGGCATGGGACGAAATTGATTATTTTTTCATGATTGTCTTGGCCATAATAAATGCGATTAACTATAATATTACAATCATTAAAAAACAATGTCTAGTGAAAAAGTTAAAAAGTACTTAAAATGCTAGTCAACAGTACTTTTTATTGTAGGTTTAAACTAATACCACTCTTACTTGTACTAAATATAAGAAATGATCTGTTCACGGTCAAGTCTATAGGACATAGAGGTGCAGATAAATAAATAAATGATTGCAATGAGTGGTTATCAATATAATAAGAAATAGCCACGCTAAATTAATTGT
>JAVQKG010137751.1:0-11141 GCA_036025885.1 Hypseleotris bucephala | reverse complement strand
CACTTTGATCATCGAGCTTTTTATCATAATCTACAAAATTAAATGTGGTTTCATGTTTGATTAATTCTTTTAATCAAGTGCCATTTATTTATTCCAGTCAAGTCTTGAATGTCAATAGCTGTGAAGGCAATAAAACGTTTTATTATATTTTGGAATAAAATCCAAAATCTGTTCTGGATAGAGAATGGATGTATTGACCAATCAGAGCGCTCTGGTCCTGTGAAAGCGTGTGATTGGTTAAACTGTTCCTTCTCTCAGTGTAAAACAAAAATCCTTATAATACAGCCCACAGTGGGTCTCAAAGTCTATTTTTCTTTCTGATGATTGTTGTTACGCTGTACGATTGACTGAATAGTTATTTTTTCTCAGTTACAAAGTAAAAATATCAGGTGGTACAGCTTTAACCAGTTTGCAACATTATCTCCTACTGTCTCACTTTGAAAGAGTTTGCTGTTTGCACATCAAAACTTTACTTCCTCTGACCTCTTATACTTTTTTGGTTGCCTGTGGACCAAACAGACATAGACTGATAATAAGAAGCACACGTTGTCCGTACACTTTTGTTCCCTGTGAAAGCACGCATTCGGACTTTGTGTCTTTGGGCCTATTTTTACACCGCGCCCTATTCATTAAGGCTGATGACTGATAGGCTACTTTGTTGGCAGCCAGCGTCCATAGCGTGATGCAGTGACCTTGGATATAAACCAGAGACGAGGAGGGGGGAGGGAGTGGGGGGGTTCTCTAAATAAAAAGCAGGTTGCCATTGAGTGAAAGCTGGCCTTAAAGCTACAGCGTTTAGGTGGCGGTGGCAGGAGCAGGGATCAAGTGTGGAGTCACTTATATATGGAGGGGTTCACGTGGAGGGTGTCAGCCATGATGGATGGGTGTGAAATGGGTTTGACTTTAAAAACTATGGTGAACTGACGAAGGAAGATAAAACTGTGAATCCACTGACAAACCATAAGATTGTGCAATTTGTCACAAAAAATATATGTAGAAGTAAAAGTAGTCCACATGAATATTTAAGTAGCCTACTAAGGGGGGATTTTTACATGTTTACATACATACATCAAAATATAGTGTTCTTTTAATTGCCCTCAATATTTAATTTATTTTTGAAAGAGGGGGCTATTTTGGCTTTATTAATTCTTTAAGGTACTGTCTGTATTTTTACAAGATACCACAGCCACATTCTTTTTGTTTTAATTCTGAATCCAGGAAATTCCCAACATTAAGATTAAAAAGGGCATTGTAGCTATCTGGAATAACATTTAAACTAGAAGTTTCAGTTCAGGTCTTGGGATTATATTTTTACTATTGCAGAATGAAATCAAGCTATTGATGTGAAGGGATGTTGAAACAGTTCTTGAGAGATATGCCCACACACAAACACACACAGAGAGAGAGAGAGAGAGAGAAACACACACTACGTTTTGCACAATGCACACTTTGACTCCTTTTTGCTGTAACTTCCATTTGCAGGTATCTGAAATGGTATGTACAGCACAATGTTTACTGTCAAATCAATCTTCCAAGATGGATGCTTTTAGGGACCCTATGGGCTTGTAGAATTAACCCTCTTCAGGTTCACAAAGAAAGCAGTGCACCTCATCTTAACAGCACATGTGTGATGTTATATTGCCCATTGTTCTAGTATCCAGCTGCATGGGTCATATCTTTGCTATAGGCTATTTCAAATCTCCTTTTTATAAGTTTTTATAATAACACTGATCGTATCTTGCCCATAATACCATTTAAAGCTAACTTGTAAATGTACGCTATAGCCGAACACATCTTTGTGAACTTTCTCTTACGCTTTTATGTCCGGTTATAGGGGTTTTGAATGCCGCATGAGTGCTCACAATGGGACTTGAGTTTTAACCAATGGGACCCTTGGTGTTAATGTCTGTTTTGAACCGGGGAGGAGGCGAGATTTGGGCTCATATCACATCATCGTACCTCCCGCTTTCCTCATTTCAACTCATATTTCCCTGACGGTCCATAAAGACACAGCCATTTGAGAGGGTGCATTGATTTCCGGGGCATATCTGGTGATAAAATGCTCTTCTACACCGGCGGTTTCTTTAACTACCCAATTTGAAGGGCCTCTTGATTTGGCAGGGCCATGTAGGAACTGTAAATAGAGCTGTGGATCAGAGGGGAGGAGGAAACAGGAAGTGCAAGAGGACAGGGGCAGGATTAAGACACAGAGACAGACAGAAGGACACAGATCAAACAGTATTCTTATCACACATTAAGTTTAAACTACCCTAAATGTATTATTGATGACATACAGTGTGTTAGTGTGATTAGTAGCTGACTACTGAAAACCAGTAATTAGCATCACTATTAAATATTCCTAATGCATTGTAATGTTTCTATGTTAATATTTTTTTATATTTACTTTCTTAATTAATAATCAATCAGTAGCAAATTGGTAGCGTCACATATTGGGACTAAATTAAAAAGTTCATTAGTTTATTATTTAGCCTTTATGATATTTATAATTATTAATTATAGTCTAGATATATTTATAAGTTTTTTTTTTTTACATAAATTCTATTACGTTGCTCTTTGATGATTGAACACATTCTGTATTTGTGGCCACTTCCCTGTACAACTTTGCTCAACAAAGTAAAATAAGTTTTGTGTAAATTTGCCCTTCACCTTGCGTTTGCAGTAATTCTTCCCAAAATACAACTGTATTATTAAAATCGAGATGAGAACGGGGCGTTTCTCAAAGCCCTCCTCCTTAAGCCTGCGTCACTTTTTGGCCCGTAATGAAGCATTGTCCCAGTCGCACTACTTTATCATGATCTATGGATCTCTGATTCTGATGCAATAGAAAACCAATCACTTGCAGCGAGTCTCCAGGCAAAACATTAGTCATCATGTCTTTGACACCGGCTCACAATTGGGTCATTCTTTTAAATTAAAAGCACTCATTTGTAAATATACACTCACAAAGACAAAAAGACACAGCAGGCTTTTATTTTGATATATGGAGGAATAAAGTAAGAGTGCTTAGGTGAATGAATGTGTGCCCAAAGTGTCCAGGACAATGTTATAGCTCTATTGCAGAGACAGAGAGGTGTGTAGGGGGAGGATTGTACGGGGATGCCCATGATTGAACACCTTTATTTGAATGTGGTGTTTGTATATTAGTGTCTTTATTGGGGTTACTCCTTCTATTCAGCATGTCAAAACACACATTAAAGCCCGAATGCTGCCAATAGTGTGCCAATATATCCTCTTTCTTCATCCCGCTTAATTTTATTTTCATTAAACTTAAACAACAACATTATTCAAGTGTATACCTCTGTTCTTGGCTACAGTAGATGTGAATTGTGTGTAGGTCTAAAGCAGCCCTGTTTCATCTGATCGGCTCTGACGGTTATTGAGCACCCGGAGTGTTTTCAATAAGCTCAAAGTTTGTCCTTGCTTTAGTTCAATAAAGGAGCACTTCATGACAATTTAGCCATGGATGTATGTCGACCGCAAGTGACCTGCAACAGGACCAAGTGTATACAGCTCAAGCTTTATGATAGATGTTTACAGAGGACTTTTTATTCAGTTTGTTTGGAAATAATATTGGCAAATAGAAGCATTCAGGGATTGAAGGACACATAAAAACACATGCAGGGCAGCCAGCAAAGAAAACCTTTCATTGATAGATATACATTTTTCATTTTCTTTCCTGGATACTACTGCTATGTTGTATTTTGTAAGCCAAGTAATTGAACATACCTACCCAATAGAAGTACACAAGTTAGTTTAATATATTTTCTATAAGATGAGAATGGTAGAGCAGACAAAAAAATATATATGTTGTTTTCTTGATGCACTAAACCCCATTTGATGTCGTCTGATTTAAGTTCTTATATATATGTTTTATCCAATCGTTTAGCCAAGACATTCCTAGCAGTTATCCAACTTGAATGACTTTAAATATTGCACATAACTGTGATCTACAGACATGGACAAAATGTGTCAAGGAAAGTTTATTTTTTGATTTCCCTTTGCACTTTGTTGACACCTGCAGTCAAAACTCTGAGCTGTCATTGAACTTTCAATATCTGGTCCAATTCATCTCAACAGTCGGTATGCAGCTTATCCGTAGTCCCAGACCCAATGAAGGCCTAATCTGGTTATTTCTTCCTCGATCGATGTTTGCTGCTCGTCCTGGCACACCTATCATTAAGGCTGTCTCAAAGAGTGAGAGGAAAAGCACCCAAAAAACTTTACACACAGCCTCAATGACAATGAGCTTGGGCAAAGGATTCAACAGTTCAAGGTCTGAGCTTATTGTCCGATGGGATGAGCCAGCATGCACAATCATGATATGAAAACCACACACAAATAGGACTATTTCTTTCTTGTGGTAGTGATTGTAAACTGCTAATTTCAGCGAAGCAGAAAGTGACTAAAGTGATTAAAGTCTTAATGGGTTTGTACTATAGTGAAACAAACTACTGCGCCTAGTATTGATGGTGCATTTGAGTGGTTTGACTATTATGATTATAAATAGGGCTGGCACAAAATTTATTAAGAGGTAAATTAATACACAGATATAGGCGTCCGTATATTGTGCTTTTTTCATATATTCTATTTTGGATACATTTACGTTTTTTTTTTTTTTTTTACAGTTTTGCAACATAAAACACACATTATTTATCTAATACAAGCTGTTTTGTCAGGCTCCCAGTTGGACTAAAAGTGAAATTTAGATATTCTTAAAAGTTCAGAAAAGTTTACTTTAGCATAATATTAGAGCAGACAAAATCACACTCAACAAGCTGAAAAAAAAGTTCCTTTCTTGGTAACTCTGGCCTGCAGAAATATATCAACTCTATGGAAATCAGACCATTAATGTTAAGTCAAAATTAAAATTTCTCAACCTGCAACCTGTAGGTGACTGACTCAGGGGTGTAGGGGTGAAAACTATTCCTTCCTTGGGGCAATCTTTCTTTCCCGCTAATTCCAGGAGCTTCTTCCAAAGCAGTAACTGAGTCTAACTGCGGTATTTGTAGAGCTCATTATTGGTATTGGATGGCAGAAAAGTCTAAAAAAGTCTAAATCTAAAAAGTGAAGGAATCGAGAATGGAAAAAGCATATAGTGATACAGTACGAGGAAGCTGAGGGAGTTAGCGGCAGAATGCTAATCGGCCTCTGGGGCGCTGAGCCACAGCAAATCAACTCCTCAGAGCGGATCATGGCCTAGGCTGACATTAAACCCCACCATAACCCCTCCCCATTCAAACACACACATTCTCATCTTACGACTCACAAGGGGAGAGGAAGGAGTAAGAGAAAGTAAGCGTGGGACAAAGTATGACAAAGTCACAGTTGCTAAAAGAGATGTTAGCTGATAAAGAATTGGCTGTGGCCGACCTGTGAATTCATGAATTGGGCAATCTAAATAGGCCTTGGTGAATCATTTCTGAATAGTTAGTAAATGGATGTCTGATAGTGTATGTCCTTTTGTCAGCCCTGCAACTACCTGGCCACTGTCCAGGGTGTATCCTGCCTAAAGCCCATAGTTGCTAATACAAGCTTCAGGCAACACCCGCAATCCCTCATAGCAATGAAGCTGAAGAAGATGAATAAATTAATATCCAAATACAAAATCAAAGTAACTAGCTTCAACAAATTTTGTATTTTGCACAGACCACACATTTCTTTCAAAGGCATGTCGGACTATGAATTTTGAGTCAGTTTTTTATTTTCATTTCATTAGGCCAAGTAATTGTAGAGTGATAAACATAGCAGCAGAATCTCCATAGTAATCTTCCAATAGTAATCTCACACTATTGGTCTATAGATAATGTTGCATCACATGAACACAACCAATCAAAACCCACAGCCAGACAGATACAACAAAAACACACACAAAATCACAAGGAACACTTAAGCTAACTTTGCAGTGGCCTATTACAACCCAATTACTTAATGGCTTTCTCCATAATTGCTTTGTTCGTTGTCTTCAATTTCTTTCTCTTGTTGTTCCCCAAAAAAGGATCGAGGGGCATCCAGTCATCGAAAAACTATTTAGTGAACAGAAATAGCAGACTACCAGACACACACAATACTAAAAATGCTGTGTTTGAGATTGCATTCAAGGTTGATGGGGACAATTTGATCATCCCTGGACATCCTTGTTTGCTATTCCAATTGGTCATCTTGATAAAGCCGCTTGGTGGATGCAAAATGTTTCAGCAGGGATTCTCAAAATGTCCACAAGTACAAAGATAGGCCAAGGTGAAATCCATTGAAACTCCCAATATCTCTGCACTCAATTAGTGTGATTGCATCGCTTTGTTTGTTGCATCTGGCTTCACCTCAATCATTTGTAGGGAGTGTAGTGTAGGACAAAAAGCAAGCAGCTGTCCAGAATAGTGGTAAGCAAACATTTAACACCAAGTAACACCTTCAAATTATATAAGTATTGAAAAAAAAACTTAACCAGGTCTATATTATGAGTTAGATTAGGGCTAAATCACCATGTAAAGCAGCAGAACTAAGACCAAAATTGAACGGCTTTGTTCTAGATAAAATCAGGTCTGAACCAGGCCTAGACTAGATCTAAACTAGGACTCAACCTGGACTCATTTCACTAAATCAAATCCAGCTCTATAGAGAATAAAAAGGTCTAAACTGTGCTTAAACCAGAACCAAGCAGTTGTCCATCAAATGTAATCCCTTGTCTACAGCAGGACTAAAACAAGAGTAAAACTGGCTCCACAGAATTGAATCACAATTTGAACTGCTCCCCAGTACCTCTAGAAATAGCCTGTGTGTCACCAATAGGACCCAAATCACATATTGAGAATCACTGACCTAGAAGACTTGCCAACAATCAAAGACAATGACACCCAAACAAATAAGTCGTCCATGCTGTGTTCTTTCACAGAGAGGTGCTTGCATCAGCATGCTGAGCCCACAGCATCCCTGCTCACCTGGGACTACTGCAGACCACTCAGGTGTGTTAAGATACTACATGCTTCGGGGCACTGGTGACCTTTGAGTTATGGCCATCACAAACACTGTATACAGCAAGTGTGGCAGAAAGGCAAAGGGTCACCAGAAGAGATATGGTATGCATTTTCACTGATTGCAAATTAGTTCTTTCTCCAACTAGCATGACTTGTTTATTGCAGCATCTACATTTTGACTTAGCAGTGCAGTGGTGTTCTGCCCTTTTCCAGGCCATAATTATACAGTTCACATTTGCATACAGGTCTCTATAGTATGCTAAACTGAAGTTCGTAAGCATCTGAAGCATTTTCCAATTGAGATTAGTTGAAGAGTCCAAGTACTCCAGCTTCGGTCCATTATCCAAAGACAAACAGGACTTTCCTATGGGGCAACAGTGGCTCAGTGGCTGGTAGTTTGATTTCCCTATCCATCAAGTTCATATTGCTACTGTGTCCTTGAGCAAGACCATTCATCCACCTTGACTTTGTATGTGTAAGTGTTGATGGTTAGTGGTGGTTGGAGAGGTAGTGGTATGGTTGCCATGTCTATCTTGGTCTAAACAATGGAATATGTTGTGTCTGCCCTGTCCAAAGTGTACCCCACCTTGCATAGTTCCTGGGATAAGCTCCAAACACCCATGAAGCCAGGATTAAGCAAACAAGTAAAGTATATGAACCAAATTTAGGACCTCTGTAAGAATTGTGGTATGCTGACATGAAGGTAATGACTTTTTAAAATATAATTGACTAGAAAAGTACTATTACGGAACTATATTTCTATTGTCTATATACAATCCATCATGATGGAGAGAAAGTAAATGTATTTTGGATCATTTCGTAGACAGAAGACAAATCTCAAGTCAAGTATAACCCAAGCACCACTTACACTTGGTTTCTAAGAGCCAGAGCACTTCATTCAGTGGCGTGATTTTCAAGTTAAATATATTTCTTGGTATTTCAATATAATTTCCTCTTTGTACATTGTATTTGTCACGCTGAATTGCTGCTTTTTTAGTTTGTTGGGACAATATGGTACAAAGTAAATACATTTTCTCTGCATGGCACCGCTGTAACTTTTGGAAACATGAACCTGTGTTTTTTTTTAAGTGCTTTGAATTTTTTGGTTTTGTTGTTAAGAGGCTGTGTTGTAAGGCTCCACAGGCGCCCTGAAAATAGTTTGTTTTGTAACTCCCACGCACACACGAGCAGCCAACCAGCCACCATCTCCCACAAGAAAAACAATCTGATATCACGGCAAAAGGCAGCTTCATTTAAAATATGGCAAGGTTTTTCTGAGATGCACTCCTCTGTTGTGCGATGATTGTGTGTGTGTGTGTGTGTGCTAAGACTAGGGAATGATGCATAGACTGTGACACTTTGACAGATGAAGAGATTTAGAGGGCTCCAAACAGCAGTCTTTTCAATATAAGGCAAGAGCTAGGAGTCTGCTAGACCACTTGTTTAGAAGTGACTTTTAGGCTAAATGTTCTACTCATGCCACATTTATTTCACTTTATTTATACATTATAGGTGGATATAGAGGTGTCAGTGTCAGTGCCATTTACAGGCATGCAGTTGAGCCAAATGAAAGTGCTTATGTTGGCTTGAAAGGTTGTGAAGGTAGATTGATGGGAGTAAACTAGATACTCACAAGCAATACATTTATTTACATGGTCATGTGTTTTGCTTTTCACTTTGTTATTGTAGAAATCTAAGTAACACTAAGTAGAGGTTGGGTCACTTTCTTTCCACCCACTGCTGCCATCTCCACTAGTTATAAGCAACTTTGGGTTTGTTTTTTTTATAGTCGCCTGAAATAATTGATATTTGCGGATTGTATTTTTTTATGGCTGTATTGTGTGTGCCACACCAGACCCACCTTGTTTTTACTATGTGTAGATGAATCTGCTAGTGTGATTGTTTGGTAGTGATCAAAAAGGACGTTTGTATAGTGTGGATGCCACAATGTGTCTACACACTGTACACAAGGCAGCTGTGTAGCTTAATACCACCAGTGTGAGATTGTGAAGTGAATTAACATAAACTCATTGGGGGCTTTGAGGCTAAATGGATCAAGCATTTACCCCAGAACTAAAAATAGTCTATTGTAGCTATTGCCACAGACAGTAAGAGCATTATATAATACAACTAATTTCTTAATCACAACTGTCACAACTTACTTCACCTACTCTAAGTTCCTGAAAGTTTTAAAGAGTGCATCTCAGTGTCTGCCTTACATTGTAAATCTCCTTAAATGTCAGCAGGACAACTCTTCCTCTCTCCTCCTCCTCAGTGTGGTGGGAGAGCATACTTAAAATGCATTGAGTATAGTATTTTGGCCACTTGTGATTCCAAAACAGCATTGCATTTTAATTTTCATAATTCCTTTAAATTTATTTGGGATGTCACTGTAACTTTTCTTCCATGACTAAAATACTGTTCTTTATTGTAAGTGTACTAGTACGGACACAATGTACTTGTGTCAAAAACTGCCGAACACAGACAAAACGCTCATTTTGTCTGCCTAAGCAAATAATTACTCTGATTAATTAGCCATGCGTTGGATGGCTGCAGGCAAACAGTCCATTAAAAAGAGGTAAAGCAGCAGAAAATAGCTTTAGCATTATGAACGAAAGGTGTTTCTATAGTGACCTTCTCTGACGAGCCCTGGGAAAGGTATGTGATGTATAGGACAGGTAGGCCCATATCAACGCTCAAAAGTAATAGCAAACTGAAAGCAATATTGTGAACAGGTACATAGCAACACAGTAAATTACATTAGTCTTTATCTATAAATGGTGAAAAATAACAAATACCTTGACCACAATAAATACATGGATACATTTGCAATACGCTTCCTTCACTGGACCTTTTTTAATGTGCACTCAGTACCACTCTATAGTCTGTGGCTCCAAATTTCATCTGAAATTCTGCCTCATAGTTTCTTTAACTTCTTTAACTTTTACTTCTCAAAACATGAACTGTCCAAACACTGATGGAAACAATATATTGTCTGCAGATTCAATACTATGTATCTGAAACCCACTACTCCCCCGTTAGCACTCCCCCCGGTGGGTGCTAATGGAACAGCAGCCCAGGCCAGCACTGTTCTATGGAGGAGTTCTTTCTGAAGTAGTATTTCTCATGTGTGTATTAAAGTGAAAATCTCTCTTTGCATTTCTTCACTCCACTGTCTCTTTTGTTCATAGTAGTATTTCTCTCTTTAAAATTCAATAATGCCTAATGCCAATATTGCCTAATGCCAGTTCTCTTCTCGAATTAAATTTAGTTCCTTTGTGTGGGCCGAATGGGGAAACGGTCCTATTTGGACAAGTGACTAAGGTAATTTGGTGTCTAATTTAAAAAACGGCTTTTTGCTTGTTTCATTTGCCTCATTTCTGAGCTCTGGCTGCTTTTGTTACGGCTTCATTTTCTTATTATTGTTCGATAAATGGGAGAGGTATTTTCCCATATGTAATAAGTACTATTCATTGATTTTATTTGTGGACGCATCACATATGGCTCGACAGAAGGAAAAATGGTCCTAAGTTTTTCTCACATTAATAGACTAACAGAGTGCTTTTCCACAAGAGGATACACATGGCTGGAATTATCATCACGGGGGGTCAAAAATAGTTGATGAAATCTTCAGTCCGGTGGGAGCGCATCACCCCCCTTCGGTGCTACTCCATGGGTGGGTGGATAATGTAACCAAATGTATTCGCTCCGGTGAGATGCTCAAGCAAACTTGGCTATGGTAGTGGCAAACGTAATTTAGAGCTCTAACAGGTATGACAGGGTAAGGAGAGGATGTGGGTACAAGTGGAAAGGTTAGACTGGGACCATAAAATGTACCATGGGCCAAGTTATAGATCAGTATAGGTCATCCACAGTAGATGCCAGCACATGTGTTCATATCTCTTTATCTGATGGGAAGATGGGAATAAGATTTGGCACACGAGAACTGATTTTTAGGTAGTCAATGTTCCTAAGTTTATACTAGGGCTGTACATTGCAAAATGATCGTTATCCCAATAATTTGGCTTTGTTTCCTCATTTAGTCAGGTACTTGTTGAAAATACAGGAACTCTTTCTCCAGAATAGAATTTGTATCAAAATATTGCAATAATATGAATATCACAATTTTGAACGTAGAATATCACATCA
>JAVQKG010137691.1:0-17701 GCA_036025885.1 Hypseleotris bucephala | reverse complement strand
TATATGAACTGGTCGAAGCATTAGCTAATTATCGCTAGAAGACTGAAGCATATCTTTTGACTGCCATTCAGGACAAGCTGTTGTGTACCATGTGTCAAGTTATCATTGGAGTTCTTTTTTCTAATAAATATTGTATTACAAGTCTGTCATGTAGGCTATCCTGTTTTGTAGTCATACCCCTTTGAAGTGACAACAGAGAAGACCGCAGCTTAATCAGGACTGTTTGGTTGGAAAGGGGGAAAACAAAGCTAAAGGGGAGAGCCCCATTGGCTTTATGTTCCTCTAATCTCCTTTGTGCTACACCTGGTTGGCATACTAATGTTAGAAAAATAACCTAGATTTCCTCCACTGCACATTACGTACAGCTGAAAGTATAAGAAATGTTGGATATCTGTAGGAGAAAGTTAGAAAGATATCAAATGCTTGTGTAGGGGTAGAGCAGATGTGCAAATTATTTTTGAATTGTTAATGACATATCAATCAAAAAACACTCTGCATAAAGTGAGTTTAATGACATGCTTTGTGGAATGCTAAAATGTTCTTTTTGAATCTGTCAGTTCTATTTTTAGATCAGTATCACACTAGTCACTAAAATGGCACCAGTCATTGTGTCAGTTGGAAGTGATAGACAAGGACTGAATGCAGTGAGTGAATGATGGTGAGGACACAGTTTAGTCTACAATTACAGCATGTTAGAGCTAAATCTTTATTTCTAAACTCAACACAATTTCATGTAGAATAGAAAGTTGTAGCCACGTATGTGCGTTCAAAAGAGACATAAGTCCGGGTAGGTTTTTTATTTTTTATTTTTTACACAACTTCTTTAGTGACTGTAGGCTGCTCACATCTTTGTCGCCTCAAGCTAATCCCAGACAGGCTCAGTGATGTTGAGATCTGGTTTGTGTAGCTTACAGTGAAAACAGTACAAACTTGTAGAAGCAAAACAATTAGCTAATATCTTAACAGTTAGATGGATACACTACATATTGGCTCAGTACTGTTTTTTAACAGTTTACCAATAACTGATGCTGACCTCAATTCATATTTCTTCATCTCTGCTCTTCACCACTTTCCCCTGTGTCTTGCTTTAACCTTCTCCCCTCTCCATTTTATGCTCCTCTGTAAACATGTAAGACTGTTATTTCCCCAGAAGGAAACTCAATGGGACGCGGTGGAGCTGAGAGAAATGCCACACCACCACACCTGTTCAGGGAGGACCAGGCTCAGAGGGCAGCCAGAGATGATCCAGTGGGAGGCAGGAGGCAAAACCCCCTTAATCTTGGTGACATTTTAGATCAGGACTGTCATCAAAGCCTATGTGCTGCTGCTGCGATGAGGGGAGAAAGTGAGGAGGGATGGTGCAAATGGGTGTTGCAGATTCAGACAGAGATAAAAGCTGTAGGTAGACAGTCTGGCACATAAACCAAAACAATCCAAGCAGGTGTTGAATTAGTAATTAAAAAGATAAAATGGTTATTGTCGTCTCGTTCAATTATTTATCTTTTTTCCTATTGTTTGAATTGTTTTGTTTAAAATTGTTATTTTTCCAAATTATGAAGGGGCGGCAGTGGCTCAGAGAGTAAGCATTTGCCCGGTAGCCAATTCGAATTCCAGCCTAAGAGCAAATTGTCGTTGTGTCCCTGGGTATGACATTTAACACACATTTCCTATGAATGTGTTTTTTTCGTGCTGGTTGGAGGGGCATCCCACTTCGAATGATTGAATGAATAATGCAACTGTAAAGCATCTTTGGGTATTTAGAAAAACACTGCATGAGTGGTATGCATTATTATTATTATTATTTTTTTCTTCCTTTTTTCCCCAAATTTTCTTATTCTTATCATGGAAGCTGTAATATAAAACCAACATGTTTCATTGTGGTAATAATGGGGGAACTTACAAGGGAAAATGCATTTAGTACAACATGGCATATTACCCAGCTCTTCCTTCCTGCAAAATACAGTAAACATCATGTTCATTGCAGACAGACTCCTCGGGGTGCAGTATGATGAACTTCAGAAGCACACTTTGGCACCTGTGAGGAGACATCTGGACATTTCCTCATCCCTGTGGGCTAGGACCCTGGAGACAGCTGCTTCTCTACCTTTATGTGTCCCTACCTTCAACAACCATCCTGCCCATATCAGTTCACCACACACCGCCAAAATCTGGATCCATCAATGCATGAAGATCCCAGGAGGTTGGCACCAAGCTACCAAATGTCTGTGTGGGCATACAAAACTCAAGAAGAAAAACAAACAAGCAGCCAAAATATTCATGGTAGTACAGTGCAACATTTGAGCATTTTCATTAATATTTTTTTGACTTCCTGCCTCTTGCCCGCAGGCCGCCCACAGATGAGGGAGCAGACTACTAGTTAATATAAGGTACATGAGCTGATTTGTTGTAGATTGTACTCAGACAAATGATCAAACATAAAGAGTCCCAGATCAAAAACTCCTAAAGTCTTGCTGAAGATTCGTGGGGAGAAAGCTCCACATGAAAGTATTTGTTTGTACTCTTTGATAGGCCTGAGTGTATGATGAAATGACCCCGGTTTTCCTGCAACAGCCTAAGCAAGGTGAAACTAGTGAAGTTTTTGTTCCACAGTAAATAGCGTCTGGGTGAGGTCGTTCACTCATTTCAATACGGCCCATATGAATAACTAAGAATTTCATTTAGTCACAGTGTTTGCTCTGATGATTACCATTTTAATCCATGCAGTCGGGGGATTATAGTTTGCGCTCTGATTCTGAACGCACAGCTGGGACAAGCTAAATTGAGGTCATACTCATACAGACCAGGTTTGTGTCCTTTGATCCTTTATCCAGATTGACTGTCATAGTATGGTAGATTGGACAGTATAGCAGATGATATGCAGTATATACTCCGTTATAGATGGGCTTTATGTTTATGTTTGATGATTTTTGGCCATTAAACCTATTTATTAAATTGTGATCCTTGCCAAAATTGGACATGGAAAAGGTGTGTAATCTGTGATAATTATTGGCCTAGTTCAAACTAGAAGGAAATGGAGGCAAACATGTGTAAGATCTGGGGCTAAATACTGGGAAAACTAAAGAGATAATAATTGATTTCAGGAGCAAGGCACAACCGGCACCACCTCTTATCGTATTGTATGTCAACAATGTCTTCTTATAATTTTGTGCTGTACTGAAAACATATTAATTCATTTAACATTCTATGGGTTGATTATTGCTTTTTTGTTTTATCTGTTACTGTTAGAACCCTTTGTCTTATCAAGCTATTGGTTTATTGTTCTTGTCAACATGATTGTTTTAAAGTGCTTAAGTGTAATTTTCCCTATGGCCAGAGTGGGGCAGTCATGCGCGTGTAGTGAATCTAATGGTATGGTGATGTCAACCCAAGACAATAATGAATGCTTCTTTGAAACTTAACGGAACACAATGATTTCTATGGCTCAGTGATTTCTAACACACACACTACGAAACTAAAATATTGATTGTTGATTTAAGACACAGTGTTATTATTTTTTCTTACAATTAACCATTAAGAATAGATGCCAATATTGGAATATGTAGCCTAATAAGTTCTATTTTACGCCCAACTATTGGACGATGGATACCAGCTCCAAGCAGCGACAATGAGAGCTAACGCGTCGTCCCGCCCCTCTGGACGCTGAGCCGCTTGTAATTGGATGCCAGGCATGCCTCTCCCTTTCCTCTCGCGTTAGGTTGCTCTGCACCGTCAAGATGCTCAATTGATGGGCGTACAGAGCTGTGCAGTGAAAGGAGATACCCTTATGCGTTTGACTGTAGCAAAACAAAACCATGTTCTCTTGTTCTTATGTGACGGCTTGATGCAGATTTCTTCGGAGCACCTTCACACGCTCAGCTGCTCCTTCAGCTTGCGCTCCCAAAGCGGCTTGGACGATTATGTTGCGGCGTTTGTAATGGAAAAACTGGTGGCAGAATAACAACACAAGGCTTTGCCTCACTGCTAGCAGCTCACATGACTGGTTTTTACTTTAACTGTAGTCCTCTGCTTGAGTTTTGTCCTGCACACAGAGCGAACTCGGACAAGAGGGCGGACTTTTGGACAATTTGGTGAAATGCACCTGCTGTGAGAAAACGGTGCGCGTGGAAACCTTTGTGGATTTTTTTGCGTCGGACTGTCATTCGCGAATATGTGTTGATAAATTCCATTTATTATGGAGACATGCAGCTTTTGTACTTTGTATTCTTCGTCGCTTTAACATCCATGTACTCTTCGCGGGGTCTTAGACCAACCCGATTATGAGGCTGACAGCTGATCGCCCCTCCTCTCTCTGGACTTCAATAAAAACGCGCTTCATCTGAATGTGCTGCCTTCACAGTCTCACTTTCAGCAGTGTGTAACAATTGACCAAGCTCCAGTAGCTGACATTTGGTCTTTGCCACCACAAGCTTCTCTGACCAGGGTATCTGCATAATTTACTCTTTGTTAAAGGCTTAAAAACTCCCGGACCATTTAATCTAATTCGCTCTGATTTGAAAAGATAAAAATTCTACAAAATTACTTTTGTTTAGGGTTTCTGGAGATGAAAAGTCCCATCACTTTTCGCCATGCTCTCCGTGTTCCTTGATACTGTGCGCTAAAGCCGTGGCCCGGGATGATCCTGATCCTTGAGTAGCCGGTAAAATAATGACTGCCGCGGTGTCACCAACGGCTTGAGGGGATTTGTGTAGATTATCGCCGGACTGCTATTTTGTTCACTGGGTCACACTGTTAAGCGAACTTAGCGGCTTTTGATCTGCAGTCTTTTCCCTGCTGCCCTGCCGACTCAAGCGGACAAGTCACACTACAGTTCTTAGGGAAAGGGCGAGTGCAGTACCTCTCCCACTCGCAATGACTTTCACAGAGGTGTTTCTACCCACGTCAGAGGACAGGACGAGTTTGGCTCTGCTGTCACCCCGTGGATCCTGGGACATGATCCGTGCAGCTGTAAGGCTGTAGTTAACACTCCCTGTTTACTCACTGGCTGCCTGGGATGCCAGCGGCGTGACCGGGAGAAGTAACCCTTCATAGAGCCACAAACACAGCTGCACTTTACTGACTTTTATGCCAGAGTCCACCCTAGGATGTTCGAGCAAGGATGTTGCGCTTTCCCGTAAAGAAGATCCGGAAGCAATTCAAGCTCCTACTGCTGCTGGTACTGCTCACCTCAGCCGTGTGGTTCACCTACCTGCATATCAACCAGGGCAAGACCATCAAACTCCACTTTAACTACGGGAAAGGTATGGCTTAACATTTCTTGAAGGGATATGTAAGCCTGCATTTTCTGGTGTGTCATTTGGCAATCACATTTGAACAATAGAATAAGAACACCTTTATGGATAAATACCAAATAAGAGTATCATAATTTATATAAGGAGGTCACTAAAGACACCAATGAGCTCTGCAAATTACAGGCCCCACACTAATACTAAAATGTAACCACCACATGCATAAAGGATGATTGGCCCAGATCTGCTATAATTCCTGTTGGAACTATAGTTTTGTTTCTGTCAAATGAACAAGTCAGACGCAGAGGCATTGCGTCTGGTGTACTCAGAGTAGTTTTCTTCTCTTGGTAAGTAAGGAGCACTGTTGCCTCAAAGCAGGTCGAACAGGAGGCCAGCACGGTCAACATTAATAATCAAAGAGCTGTTCACCAAGGTGGCTTCAAAGGTCACAGGCATGGCATTCACAGTTAGAAAAATATTGTGCGGGTGGTGGGCAGTAAGGCAGGCAGACCTCCACCTGCTGCTTGCTGCTATGCTTCTTCTCACTGTGCAGTCTTTTTAAGTCATTAAGTTTATGCACAGCAGGAATGACTGTGTGTAAAAGCAAACGATGTTATGTAATACAAGCGTGAGTAAAGAAGCAGTCAATTGGTGTTGCCGCTGTAGTCTACCGTCACCTCCTACTACACACATAACCAGAAGTGATGTATACAGGATCTTGTGCAGCTGTCTGTAAGCGATCCAACAAAGATTATGTCCTTGAGGTGAGCCTGCTGTGAGCACGTACAAACACACATACAGTACTTGACACTAACATGCTGGGGTCATTTCATTGTGTCTGATCTCTTCATGGGGTGCCCTTAGCAACAGACTACAATTAGTTTTTTGATGGTGAGCACTGAGAGTATTCAGGAGGGGTGAAGGCTGTCACTTGTGGCTTTTAAGATGTATCATGACACTAAACTAATTAAAAATAGGAGAGGGAAATATGTTTAAAAAGAATTAAATCATGATATGAAGTTATGAAGATCTGGGAAGAGCATAATATACTGAAGACGATATAGTGTATTCATTTATACTCTGCTCTTCACCGTCATTTTTACTATAACAATGCCAGTGTTCTTAGAAAGGAAATAAATAGTATTAAGTATTATGATGATCATTGGATTGATTTTGTAGTAAAAATGGTTTTATGTAGCAATAGTCTTAGGGCAGAGAATTAAACCAAAATCTTGATAAAATCGAAATTGTGATCTTGGCTTTCTTTAAAATTGTGATATTAAATTTTTACCACATTACCATGTACACCCCTACTTGAAAATATATTAAGTGTTCTGTACATCATGCTGCCTTTACATAAAATTTAGCACAGTTGATACTCTACTGTTTTACATCATTCACTCTTTTATGGCTGTCTGTTTTTTTTATATAAAAATGATATGAAGCAGTCTTTTGAGTATCTTGGCATATGTTGTGATATCATACAGTATTCTACTTATAAATGAAATTCTTTGAAGCCAAACAGTGGCTTTCAGTATGACCTTTAGTTTGAAAATTGCACCAATCATTTGCTATTGAAATGGGCCCTGTAGCCATCGGTGAGGTAGGAAGTGGCTTGGCTGTGCAGAGCTGTTCTGTGTGTTTAATTGACTGTCTTCCATTTAGCAGGCATCTGAACAGGTCAACTCACTTAACCTCTTATGAAGAACATGTCCCCTCTTGCACCAAGGGTTTCTAAGTGAGATGTTGCCATTACTGAAAATGGGCTTGCTTTCAAACTGCAGTATTCTTAATATAATCATCTGCATTTATTTTTACACAGAGATCAAAGTTTTGTCATTTTTTTATTAAGCAAATAGATTTATACACACAGCAAAAACCTATCCTTAAGTAAACACGCTTATCAGGTGTTGGTATTTCATTCACTAGATAATCTGTAGCCACAGTCATAAATATACCTAGACATTCAGTGTCCATTTGACCTAATTCTATATTTGAGAAACATATTGAAAAAGATCATAGCAAACTATTTTGTTCACAAGGTGAGTTTTTCGGACTTGCGTCACTATGGCTATAATGAAAAAGTAGATTTATAAAACTTAAAAACTAGACTCCTAATGGTTCAGTGGAGTACATAATATGGCAAACAAGCGCACCTTTAGCATTAGTCACAAAGGTCCCTTTTCACCTACATTAGAATGTCTCCCTGTGATCTGAAGTGGCAACCTCTGATCAGACATCACTCATATCCTTAGCAAGTCCTAGATTCTGTTCAGTTTGACAGACACAAGGTTTCTTATCAGTAACTTCATTTAACACAATGTTTCAAAACCATTTGGCTGACAAAGATATATATCACGCAAGTTTTACCAGGTCATTTTGATTCACAATTGTCATTATTCAACTTGCTAAGCCAGAAACAGCCATATGGAAATGAGCTGTCATTTTCCAACACTCGTTTATTCAGAATAGGACAGAGGCATGTCATGAAATGGTGATTGGCTGTCATCTCACTTCAGTGACTTTATGGAGAACTAAAATAAGAAGCGTTAAAGAGTCGGATTCAGTCATAGACAGTCCAATCTTACACGCTGAAAGAAAATGGTTTAGTGTATTGTATTTATTTATTAACATTCATTTAGCTTGATAATGCTCATGTCAAATGCAAGTCAAGACTCAGGGTTAAAACACAACCTAACAAAACCCATTTTTTAATTTATTTGTCTGTTTTGAAAGTAGTTTTAAAGGCGAGAATGGGAACGGCCAAAAGGACACAATTAAATAATAATTGTGCCCCTGCCAGACCAGCCTTATTTCATCTGAATTTTAATAAGGAAGTGTGTTGGCAGTCAGCACAGTGGTGCATATTAGATGAGTGCCACATTTTTGCGGCCACCCAGTTGTACAACAGCTTCCCTGTTTTCTAGTATCAACAGGTCCACTGAGGAGGATGGCTGGTGCATACAGGGCCCCATTGATCTGCAGTGATTACACATGTGAACTCTCGCACACACAACACATATGCATGTATGCTGCAACCAACACATAAACACAAATGTACAGCCCACATTGCCTTTAATGTGTAGGATGAATACATTTAACATTATCAGTGATTAGGCTACAAGTAACTAGTTGAAGACGTCTATTCTGCTGTGTAAATAATAAAATGCGCTGCAGCACACTCAAACAGCCTCAAATATAGAGAAATAAACAGTTCCATCTTTGGCTTGTTGTAGTTAATGGTCCTGTATTGTGTTTTAATTTTGCACATTTCACGGTCTATTTCCGGTTAATACATGTCTGACCTGTTTCAAGGCAGCACCAAACCATTGTGCCTGTTTTCATGTTTATTTTTTTTTAAACTCCAACCACTTTCTACTTCTAGGAAATAACAAAGCCTTTGCACCCTCATGCCAAAACATCTTTTTCAATCAGATATGTTGTTGAATGGTAGTGGCAAGTGGCAACAGGCCTTCTCTGGGTATGTATTTTTGACTCTACAGGAGTAGTCAGGTCCACTTCATGGTTTGCCCTAATTTATGACATCGCCTATTGGGTCTGTCTGTTTTCAGGACTATAGCTCAACAAAATAACTCAAATATTCCCAAATGAACAAAACACAACAAAAATCAATTTTGCACATTACAGGACCTTAAAATAAGACCCTATCATAGAAACCATCCGCTACCTCCCAATTTTAGCACTTGTGTTTCTCACTGCTCTTTTGTAAAAATGCTTACAGGAACAAGTCTGTATATAATGCAGTACCATGAGCCTTTGTTCTAAAGACATAAATGGATCTCAGCATGTGTGAAGTCTGTCACATACTGTACTTTTAGCAGATTTAGGGCAGATGCAAAAATGCTTTGTTTTGTAAGTTTGTTTTTGCTCAAGTGTGTTGGTGCTAGTGTGTAGAAGGGCACCGTTTCCCAATCTCACTGCTCTGCTTTGGCTTCAGTGTTAACTCGAGCAGAAGAGGAAGCTGCTGAATGATGCCACTATCTGTTTACTGGCAAGCCTGCTATGAATGGGGGGCTAGAATTTGCTTTGGAGGGCATGGCATAAGAGACACATCCTTCTCACGCAACAGGTGGGTTAGGCAGCATGGAGAAAAGGTTTGACAATGAAAAATGTGGTCCTTATAGTGCATAATCATTATTTTCTAAATGCACATAAAAGGCAATGTCCTATCAACCAGCAAGCTTTTACTATAGCTGTATTTAGTACAAACCTGCCATTAAACAACGCCATGAAGATTTAATTTGGGCCATTTTCCTCAGAGTCTCAGGGCCTCCACTCCTCTCTAGGACACTGCAGAGGAACAGCGTATATAGGCTTGTCACTTAGAAAGCAGTGATTAGGAAATTGATCTGAATGAACTGGAAGAATTAAGATTGAAAATGAAAGGATGTAAAGCCATTGAGACAGATATCAGGTGGGAGTATCATCTGAAGACAATCATGATCCCGGTCATGATGGGATTTGTCAGTTTCCTTGCGCCATGGCTTGGTACTGCTCTATACTCCCCACCTCTGCAGAAGGATTCTCTTTCATAGGGTTTCTATTCAGCACTGGGCTGTATCAGCTCTGGTGTTACCTTACTGTAAGTGATCCAGACCTTGCAGGATTTCAATCAATCATCAAAGAGAGTGTCTGTGTGCTCCCTGCTGCTCAGAATGAGTCTTCTGTAGTGGTGGTTAATGGGAAAGGTCACCTCTTCTTAAGGCTGCACTGGATAACAACACAAACAGGGGAAAAAACACGGGACAAAGCCTGAGACAGTAAGGCGAGACTAGACAAACTTTTGTGCAGGTTACTGGCTTTTAGAGCTTTTGGAATGTCTACATCACAATAAGCATCTTGATATTACTAGAAGCACTTGATAAGAGCAGATCTTCTGGCCCTATATTACAATGCTTTATTCAATGAGCCACAAAGACTTTACATCTTACTATGGAAAAAAAAAACTTGTGTCCCACAGTACAATATACACATCCACAAATCCATACAATCCAGCACTGAAAAAAACAACAAAATATGTAACCTTATTGATAAAGGTAAAAATCAAACATGACTTCAGCATGCATGTCCCTGTGCGGATTTCAATTCAAATTCCTTCATGCATGATTTTGCAGTTGCACACTCATGAACATTTACACGTTTGTGGAGGCTTCTCTGGAGGTGGCATAGGAATTCATCTAGAATTCTGTTGTGTAAGTGTGTACCTTTGACTTTTGTGTGCCTTTCAGGTGTGACCAAACATTGTGATATCACCTTTCTCTATAACCATTCAACAATAAAATGCTGAGGATATGAGCGTGGACTGCTGACTGAAACACATTTGCAATCCTTAAGCTCTGCATTTGCTTAGTTTTTGCTTAGTAGTATTTCTTGTGGTTCTTGCTGAGTTGTGTTTATTATCACCTTACATTAGACTTGTTAATACTTCTCTCTCTTTATAGTCCAGTATTTTTTTATCTGGTCCCTGGAGTGGGAGTTTCCCTGGATGTGGTAGAAGGGATAGGGGGAAAGAGGACAATGGCCACTCTTTGTCACTCCTCTGTTCTATGTCACAAAGGCTTGATTAGCGTGTTAGCTGCTTTGTGAAAGAGAGAGGCATCACTCTCAGAGCAGTCAGACCCATTTCCCTTTCTTCTGTTGTGGCTGGACATGAGAGAGTTTACACACTATTTTGGAGCGGCTGGTGTTTGTACAACTGTGCATATTTGCTTCATGAGATTCCTTGCGTGCTCTGAATATAAATCGCTGCAGCCTGTTAGCCTTATGCCATGCCACAATTTTTTTTGGCACACTAAAAGTCATCTCTTCATCACTCAGTAAGTTTGGACAATGGACAGAATTTCTCACTTTACCAGAATTAATATGCACAAGAGAGAACCAAAGCACAGCTCATTCAAGTGATCTGGGTATTTACTAGTAGCGCTATATAAGGCTGCACAATTAATTACAATCAAAATGAATTCACAATTTTGGTGGTTGCAAAGGCTGCAGTTTTTTTTTTACAATATAATATTCTCTTTACATGTAAAAAATCTGGTCTGGTCTAATCTCCTGAAATGTGCTGTCAACAATATCAGAAAACTAATTGCAATCACAATATTGTAAATTTTGATAAGATATGCACCTCTAGTGCTAAAATCTAATAAACCCAATACATTTATCAGTAAATGTAATCTAATCTCTTAATTCTTCCTGTAAAATCCGTGGTCACACTTTACAAAGTTAGGGAGTTCTGTTTTTCCTTGGTTACTTTTCTTTTTGAAGGCACATAAATGCATAATCTATTTTAAATGTTTATGCCTCAAGAAACCAAAACAAGCAAAAGTAAGTTGGCCAGAGGCATTGCTGTTAACACTAAATTTCATGTTATGCTTATTCAGTGTCTAATGCAGAATGGCCTAAAGTGAAGTAAGCTATATGCACACAGCAATAGACTTGCATTGTCCTGGTGTGTTAGTGTGATTAAGAGAAATGAACATTTTTAAGAAATGCCTTTTCCATTAGGTTTAAAAGTTAAAAACGTAAGTTGAACTAAGACAATTCAAACTTTCTCTAAACATATTTATTGCACAAGCTCTTTAGTTCTACTCTCATATATATAAGGAGAGTTATCAAGGTACTTTTCTCAATGGCCTTAATTTTACAGAGATTAGAGAAACTGACTGCCGGGTCCAACAGTGTATCATCAACAATGTGACTTTAATCTCAGCACTCCTCTCTTTTGACTTTGTCTATGGTGCAGCATGTCTTCTCTTATCTAGCTTGGATCTTGTTGCAGCAACAGTGTCCCTTCCCTTCCCTGCTTCTGCATTTATCATAGCCAAGTGCATTTGAATATATATAGTGTTCTTATTATATTTGTATTTTATTTAGCGTTCCTTCTGCTCAGGCAGCTGTCATGCCTCAGATGTGTGGAGTATTCTTATGCGCTATTCAAAAAGTAAAAAGTCAGTTACATTTACTGACACATAATAGGAGTGAATTCAAATGAATTATATCAGGTTTGAAAAGGGCACAGCACAAAGGGCAAGTCAGCTTTTAATCTGAAGTTTTTTAGTATTGTGCTTCAAGTGTCCTTGATAGGACAACACTTTAAAAACACATTTGTCTAATGCCCACTTTTACTTGGCTTTACAGAAGAAACACTACTATAACCTGAATGAAAACAGATTGCTTCTTTGTGATAATCAAAGAGTAAAGTTGTGGGGACCAGCACTGTTTCTAAATTTGTTGTTGAAAGGGCAACATGTCAGTTATAAAGTCTATAAAACCATATACACGTGATTTAGGTAGAGCATTGTACAGAAATTGTACTATTTTTTCAGCTTTTTAATAACACCTTGCCGAAATGCACATCACATTAGATTGCAGGTTGGCTCTGTATTTGAGATAACATGTCTTCTTTACAAGTATCTCACAACCTCTGCACTTTTCAATTAGATAGAATCACACTTAATCACTGGGACAACAAAGCATGCCTCTGTCTTACTTAATTTCCATGGGTTAAAGCACCACATTAATTAGACTTTAAATCAACCTTTAAATCTGCTTACCCAGTAAATTTTATCAGGCTGCCACAAAAGTCCTTTTGGTGAAAGTGCTGCCTTGTGGATTTTAACATTGTTGTTGCTTTACTTGTACTTCATTTCCCTTCTAGCTACTCAAAAGCTGTTTTCAAAGCCAATGCATTATGATTATACAAAGCAGACCTCTCTTCTTCTTCTATATCTTGCGTCGGTTTGTTGATTATGTTGACTCTTCTGCTAATTTGCTTTCAGCCCACACTTTGAATCAGAAATACATTCAAGAGACAGACACATGGAAGAAGATGTTTTTTTTTTCTTCTGAGCGTAATAGTGCTTTGAATAACAAACATTCTCAATCAGCCTAAGATGGTTAGTTTACCATGAAGTATAGTGGCATTGCATTAAACCTTTCTGTCAGTTTTTAGTCTGTTATGCAATCACAGATATTCATACTTGGCTCATTAGGATATGTATTTCTAAAAGTTTGATTCAGTTAATGTAATGCTAGGCGATATAGCGATTAAAAAAAAAAGTTACGAAAATCAAGCTCATTTGGGAAGATTGTTGAATCGTGAATTTTTGCTCTGCTCTTAACTGTGATTTCGCCAATTCCAGTCTTCATATTAGGTGTAAGTGTTATGATAAACTTTGGATTGTATGTACTGTGTGAATCTGTAGTAAAAATGTTTATGTTGAAGTAGTCTTCTGTGTAAGGCAGAAAATTTAAAGTTAACTAATATTGTGATCAAATCGTGATCTGAATAAAAATTGTGATATTAGATTTTTTACCATAACACCCACCGCTGTGTTGTGCTATATCATGAGACTATTTATAATGACAGGACCTTTTAAATGTATTCAACCAATTTATTCCTTATGTTCATATGTTCCTGCTTCATTCTGCACCACTTCTAAATTGTGTTGAGTGAGTTGCAGTATATGCTTGGGGCGTTCTGCAGGTGGTATATTTCTGTCATTACATAAGCCTGGCTCACCATCCCACCTCGCTCACTGCTGTTTGTGCCAGTGTGACAATACTTCCGGTGCTGGCAAATGCGGCACCTGTGTCCCTCCCGCAGACTGCTGCCCCCATGGACTTGATATTATCCCTGCTGGTCTTAACACACACATACACACACTTTCATCAGTTCACCCCCTATTCAGGCATTCTAAGCTCATTCATATGCGACTAGGGATGCCTGTTTTGCCGCAGAGAATCTATTCCTTCCGGGGTTGCGGGAGTCTGCACCTGTGAAGTACATGGCACAGAAATACACACACATTTGTGGACTGAAATTGCAACGCGTTTGTGTGTGTGTCAATTTGCATTCCATTTAAAGCTGTAGGGATCCTGGCTGTGGAAACTTTCAATTTCCCCCTCGTAAAGACTTCCACCTGCAGTAAAAATGTGTGTAAAAAGCTAAGCGGGAAATATGACAGATCAAATGGAAGATCATCTGGGTTAATTTCTCCCCAAAGAATTATTTAAAAGTGGCTTGATGTGGCACGCATGGGTGGAAACGCAAGGGCCCTTGAGGCTTGCTGTGCACCGTGTACTTGTTTCTTTGGCTTTTTATATCACAGTTTTAGCACCTGTCATAAACAAGAAGTGTGTGTGAACAATATGGGACAAAAACCCATCATTGAGGGCAATTCTGGTGCATTGTAGTGGTTTCCTCTATATCAGCTTTCTTCCCATACATTTTCCTGTCAGCCTGCTGATTCACCCTGCTACATGTAAGTCAGTCAGCTCAATTGGACATCTTATCCCAGTGGACACACACTTACAATCGCAGCACTCAGTCAGTCCTTCAGAACATATATGAATAGGCAGAGCGCTAGAAAAGGTTTAGCCTAACTGTAATGATTCTGGTGTTCAACAAAGACCTCATGTTTTTACTTGACTGAGCATCTCTGGGATCTCATCCTGTTAGTTCAGAAGAGCCCGCAGCCTTCTGTATTCAGGTCAAGGCTGTGCAATAACCTCACTCCAATTAGATTTAAATGTCCTACCCCATAATGCAAAGTGTTAAATGGGGGGAAGCTACAGCAACCTATTAATAAAAAGTGCAAAAATGACATGGAATCTGCAATTTGTGACATTGCTGTGGGCTGCGTTGTACATTGATGAATAATCAGTTATTACTTATATTTTATTTTTGTTCTCATCTTTGATCATAGAAATAATTGTAGGGATGCTTTAACTATAATAGATACCTCTTTGATTTGTTGCTGAATTTTGTTTTGGTCAGTGAATGCACGCCAGCTACAAGAGGCTCAAACAATAAAAGCCAGTGTTAATAATGTGGCACCCTTGGTGTGTTTGGCAACCAAGGCCAGACTGCCAGCTGTGCATCACCAGTAACTACAGCACAGCGTGTCTACATTTCAGTAGTCATCCCCAATTTGAACATGAAGCAAAAAATTATGCTTTGCATATGAAACAATGGAAAATTGAGCATTGTTATCACACATTTTAACATGAGGAGTAGGACTCAGAGATTTTCGAATCCACTAATCCATGTTTTCAAAAGTATATAGTGCCAGCTTTTAGTGTATCAAAGAGAGAACTGGTGGATGTAATTTATTACATAATGCCACTGATGGATTTTGATGATTTATTTTTGTGTTTCATAGAGAAACAATGCAGCTTGGCTCTGATTTACTAAAGGTTTGTGCGTGTGCAAACTGAGTAAGATGTGCTAAAATTGGTGCTAAAATTGGCGCTAAACCTGGCGTGAATGAGGTTAGCATACTGAAGAGATGCAATCTTTGTTCCTGAGACTCAATGAATATGGTAAAAGGAGGTGGTCACGCGCAAAACAGTAATGAGCCAAAATACAAGGTGGAGACATTCAGATGAGTTTACTTATGGGTGTGACTTAGACTGCGTTTACAAAGGGTGAGTCAGCAGCAGGTGAAACTTCAGTGGATGAAATGGTGCTGTGTTTTTAAAAAAATGCGGCAAAATAACAACATAATAGGTTTTATAAGGGCTCATACAGTATATATATTCATACAATGATACTGTGTGTTTTGACCATAAAGAGATTCACTACCTGCTACACCATTTCTCTCGCTCGGTCATATACAGAACTACTCACGATTCCATGTGGCTGATTATTAGGAAAAGGAAGAGCTCTTCAGCTTAAAGAAAACACTATCTAAAATAATAAAATGTCCTTAAAAGTAGACCTACTAGAATTACTGGTCAACTTTTTCAAACCTTTGCCACTAGCAAGTTTCTGAACAGACTCCCTCCATTTTCCTTTTTTGCCCTCTGGCACTTTCTTTGAAAAACTTCTTTCCTTTGCCGCACAGTCTCTCCTGGCATTCCCTGTGGTGTTTCCTCTTTAAATCCCTCTGATTTTCTAATTGAGGTTTAGGAGGGCTGGTGTGTCACAAGGCAAATGTGCAGTGTGTGCGCTGACACCACCATCTTTTAAGTACCATTTCTCTTAGGGTCATCTTGGAGTCAGGATGGGCACTATAGTCCAATCAAGAAATCATATAATTAGACTAATGTGTGCTCTAACAAGTGCTTTCTAATCAATGTTATTTTTGTAAACCTGTCACATCCACAAGGACAATGCACATCTTTCATTTGATTCTTTGACTGTGTATCAAAGATGTAAACAACATAGCCGACGATGACAACAATGCAAGTGAAAAAGGGGGAAGTCTCATTAGATGTTATGTAATTAACCAATGAGTGAGCTGTTTAAATGGCAGTCGGATGTGAGTTGTTATTATTTACAACCAACCATCTATCAGTATGTTAAACTCAATCAGAATTCATTGCACTATTTCAGTCTAACTAAAGGTCAAAAGGTGACCCACAAGTGTTTTCCATAGATGACAAGCCAATACAAAGAGAAAAATGCAGTGTTTTTTGGGGCTCTACCTGGCAAATAGCGATAACTCCCTCTTGTTTATCATAAAACGTTTTACTCCCCAATAAAGCCACTCTTTTTGCATGTCAATCCAATAGCTTACTCATTTCATTTTCCCGAATACTACAATATATTCAGCTCCACCAATTCTCAGGAGCATCTGTCACAATACCAGGCTCTGAATTCTCAAACTCATAATCCAATTTCATAATTCACTATTCGTCTTCCTCATCCGCTTGCCAAACTGAGACGCGCCGCTGCAGCACTGAGGGATATGCGCACTGTCGTATGCCCTGTCAGACAGTGGGAGCAGAAGGGTTAGAGGTTCTTTACACAAGTCGGCTCTGAATTTAAATATACTTCTGTTTTGACTTTGTTTTGTTTATCTTTTCTTGGCGACAACTCCTCTGGCCCCCATACTACAACTTACTTTCAAGGACTTTTGAATTGTTCCTGATTATGCACAAACATGATTGCTTTGTTTGTACTGCCTTTGGATTATTTCTGACAATTATAATTCAATAATAATCATCTGCTCATGACTATACTAACTAGTTTTATAAACTGGAGACACCTGCTTTTTAGTTCACCATTGTCACAGTAAGTATGTGTGTCCAAGTGCATTTGTGTGATCATGTGTACTTAGCTCTTGCGTTCTCTCCGGGCTGTCTGATCCTCGCTAAAGTTGTCCACAGCTTTGGCTCATTCCTTGGCTCCGAACTCAAATGTCTTGGCGTTCATTCATGGGTACACAAGCGTGATATTGAATCGCACAAAGAGAGAGAGGGCTCTGATTTCCCCGGCGGGTCTGCCCTGTGTGGCCTGCTCACGCTGGGTGGCACACAGTCACAGCAAGGAAACACTTCGGATGTATTTGGCTATTCCCTTTTTATGTGTCCCGGGCTCTCAAATGGTAATGATATTGTTTCGGTATCACAGAACATTGTAGGCAAACAGTGACTTATTTACGCTTTGCCTCATTGACTTAAGGACAGCGGGGGGCGGGGGGGGGGGG
>JAVQKG010137539.1:0-10159 GCA_036025885.1 Hypseleotris bucephala | reverse complement strand
GGGTCAGGGTTCTTGCAAAATGTTTTTCAAGCTGATAAATATCAAAATGACCTTCATCCACAAATGTTGTCAGTGCATTCTGATAAGATGAAGACCATATACAGGAAAACAAACAACTGGGGAACAAAAGTGCCTTCTTTCAAATGTATAAAAAATGTCTCTAGATTTTGTCAACCCATCAAACCAACATAAGGTTAAGTCTTCTAAACAAGGTTTGCTTAATTTGGAATATCTTCTTTCCCTCAGTGCTCTTTAGATGCTGGAGCAGAGTGCACACTAAGTGGAAAGTTATGTGCTGTAAAATTAAACAGAAATAGAAAAGACATGGGCCTTAACTTTATGACTCATCATTAAATTACAGTGTGTTTCTGCATGATCCCTCCGTGTTGCTTTGAGTTTCCTCCATACTTGTATGGCAGATAAATTTGACCTCATAGTGAGTAATCGTTGTCAGCCCAAAAAAGTGCTGGACAGGGTGGGGCATGGGGCCTAAAAAGTGCAGTTGTCAGCACTTTCTGAATGTTAGTGCCTCAGCAAACAATATTACTCAAACGTAATTAAAATCATGATAATGCATAGAACTTATGTAGCGCTTTTCTAAACATTCATTGGCTGTCATTATGTGTCTAAGTGGCAACAAAGAAAATCTGATTGCATGTTACCTTAGAGGCCAGAGGTGGAACTGAAGTTTAATAACAATTATAAGAAATTGCCTAATTTACATCATAAAACAGGGTCAGATACTGTATATTTTATTGGGATTTCAGGAAAATTACTGACCACACCTTTAACAATAAGGCCCCTCTTACCTGATAGTCATCCCCGTGTATTATAGAAAACGCTGCTTCTTCTGCTAAATGTTCAGACAGAGGCCCGTTGTGTAGGAACGTCTCTGTGCTCTTCCCGGTCCGGACTTCTCGGATACTGGACACATCGAGCCGCGCCCGCTCCCCATCCTTTTTGGAGGGCTCCCACCGTAGACACGTAAGGTCTGGTTCAAGTGTGTAGAAGCGACAGTAAACCCTGGAGTTGGGTCGGATCTTCTTGAGCTCACAGCCTCCCTGCATGAAGGCCAGACAGTCTGCGGCGCTGCTTACCTAACAACACAGAAATGTAAAAAAGCTTTGTCATAATACTTTCAGGTCAAGTTCAAGTGGAGGTATTAATTCCGAAGCATTATTCTGGGCTAGTTTACCTTCTTCTCTGAGGGCATACTGCTGAAGGACACAGTCTTCTTCCTCCCACCGCCCACTTTCTGCACAGAAGGATCCTGACAAAAGACAAAGACACAGGTCAATATAGGCTTTTTACATAAATCAAGGGGAAATAACTTAAATGGAAAGATTACATGTTATTTTTTTCTTAGATATTTTTTGGCTTTAATTGACAGGGCAGTATGGTGACAGGAAATCAGGGAAAAGAGTGGGGAGTGACATTCAGCAAACTGTCATGAGCCGGATTCGACACAACGCCAGTGCAAGCATTTCATTACTTGTTATTTCTGTAGATTAAATAGGCACACATATGATGATGATTTTTTTTTTTTTTTTTTTTTTTGAGCAATGAACATCGATTCCATTCAGATACATTGTCACAACAATTCACATTTCACATGAAAACTTCAAAAGGAGTAGGATGAAGTATAACTTATAAACCCCTACCCCCCCTACACATATTTTAACATATACATTTATAGTGACATGCTAATGCTTTTTTCGTGTGATGAAATCATTAAATCTTTGTGTTTAGTAATTTCCGTTGAGAAGTATAAATAACTGACTTGTGAAATGAAATGACTTCCTGCCAAAAAGAACATGTATTAAATATACAGAGCATATGGCTATTACAGCTAGAGAGATTTATACTAAGGTTTTTGTTTCAATGCGGGATTAGAGTTTTACTTCTCCAAATTTGGACACAATATTCATCGCCTCCTTATTTAGCCGAGTGCCTTGGCTTTTCTAAAGCTGTGAAAGTTAAGGTGTGGGTTTTTCTCAAGGTTTAGTGCAGTGACCAAGGACTCGCGTTAAGTTTGGAAAAATGTTTTGGCCCAAAGCTGTACACTGGGAAATTTCAATATTTAAAAAGGTTAGACTTGACTGTGTTATTATATTCTTTATGTGATTTGCACCAAAACATGTCCTTTATCAGCAATGGACAATGAATTAGCCTTGAATGTAGTGGAGGCTATTGCGTTTATATTAAATATAGTCTTATCAATGTAAAGTGCACTATCATGTTTTCTACTTGGATTGGATACTATTTAAAAACCTGGTACAACCTTGATACACTTTTTTCTTGAGCATTTTATTGAGCTACAACAAACTGTGGATGAGGACAAATAAACAGACATTTAATATAAATACCAGGACAGTTTGTCTCTTCCTCACACTCACTCACATAACACTGGAGCTTGTACTAACTCTTGACTGCAGCCTTAGCTAATGGCAGATTGATTGGCAGCTACATCACTTGCGCTCGCTTGGGCAATTGTCAGTGGTAACTTTTAAGAGCGCTTACAGCACTGAGTTTGCACCAATGGCCCATATAATAGCTCGTCTGTGATTCGTAATTATTGGTGAATGTTGTGAATGACAGCAGTAATTACGTGAGCTGCTGAGTGCACAGACTTTTCTACCGACCACTCTCTTATGTCTACACCTCCTGCAAACAGCTTCTTAACAATGCAAGAGGGACGTTTCCAAGACACACAATAAGAACACCAACATGTATAGAAATGCGAGAGAATGTAAAATACAGAAATAATAATGGATGGGGACATAAAATAAAGAAACATAATATGACAGGCTTTAAATGTAAATGGCAATGACAATGGTGAGATAAAAACACCTAGCATTTAGCAAGAACAGAAATATATATACATCCTATTCCTGTGATTTTCTGCAACCTACATATCACGTATACTTAGTGTATATATTGGATGGTTGTTTTCTAATTTCCATTTTAACTTTTGTATCTTAAGATAAGTCATACTAATTCACAGAGAATTGCCACAACAATAAGGTAACAGTAACACAAAAACCACCAAGACAATATCTGTCAGAATACCAACTGATCAGAAACTCCAGACATGACCCTAAAAAGCCACACTTGCATGGCTCCTAAAACAACTTATGATTGGTGAGGCCACAAAAGAAATTATTTTCTATGAGCAAAGGACCAGACCCCCCTTTTTAAAAAGTAGCTGGGTCTGGTATACCAGGCTAGCAGACATGGTACACCTAATAAAGTGGCCAGTGAGTGTAGTGTGCCACTGGATGTTACAACATTAGTCTCCTATGCCCAGATGGTTGAGAGCACCTGTGAAATATTTTGAAAAGTGAGACATTTTTTCTCTGTACTTTAAGCAAATTCCATGTGTAGATATGTAAACACAGCCTGCCGGGTTAGAATAAATAAAATAGGTCAAAGAACTGAAAATATTACATAAAATATATTCATAGCAGCTTCATAATGTGGAAACAGTGAGCTTGCGCAGGACTGAACATTGGATGCTGGTTAAAAATACATCTACAAAGCTACTGGATACTTTTTGAAGAATAGAAAATTGGGCTTGCTTCCTACCAATCCCCAAAAGACAAGAAACTAAGACAATGAGGGAATAAGGGTGGACAGAACAACTATGAAACTTAAATAACATATTTTTTGGCATTTGTTTTTCTCTTATATTGGTCTTTGCTGATGGTGACAGGATGTTTACCCTCACTCACAAATGCCTAAGTCAGAACATCTCTGTGGGCCTGTGGGGAGTTACAATTGTAACATAGCTGTGACCCATGACAGCGAGGGCAGGAAGACTTTTGCCCTACATGTGAAAGTGTCTGGATGTTATTATGAAAAGCTTGTGGCAGCTTCTTTCCTGATGGTGTCCTATTGTCTGTCTCCATATGAAAACAATGAGAAAAAGCCCAATCAGACCTGCTCTGATCTTAATTGCGAAAGCGGCCTTTGCAGTGCATTAAGGTGATTATTGGGCAATCAGTCAGACTTTATTGATGATTGCTACTCAGAAAAAGGTTTGTTCAACCTAATAGACATGACAGACAGGGGAATAATACTAATAATTCAAGGGTTTAAGTGGTTTATAAATAGATAAGGATTGAGCTTATATGCTAAAGTAGCAGTACCATATTCCCACTGAATTCTTAAATTAAGAAAAATACATATTTTTATTGACTAATATTTTCTACTTCTGCTTAGGGGTTGCAGGGATCTAGAGCTAGAGCAGCTATGGGCCTTAAGTGAGGAACAGCAAGAAAAAGAAGCCAGTTAGTGAGTGCTGACACGCTGAATTCTCACATTCATTCATTCATTAGGACAAAGATGATTCATCAATTCACTGGCATATCTTTAAAGGGTTAATTAAGCCAGAAAGAATCATCAAGATAACATAGGCATATATTACAATTTAGCTAATACAAATATAGTGTTGCATACTGTATGTTGAGCTTTTTATTTCCTGTTTTCCGTGAGCCAGAGAAAGGTAGAGTATTGCTATAGACCAAGCTGGTTGAGACTGTTAGTAGCTGCAGGGTGTATCTGAAATGCTCCTGTCACTTGCAGCTGATCAAGTTTCCACAGACTCTAAATACAGGGGTCCAGGCCGGGCACCACTCGAATCTGGCAACTCCACTTCCAACACGAGCACAACCCACACAATCACGCCGCTAAGTACTTCACACAATAACAATAACACAATCACGCTTACAGTGGGTCATGCGTCACTTTTATATGACTTTTTATTCTCTGCACAGACACCATGAAGTACACAGGAGTTTACAGTAGCAGATGCAGTGCTATGACCATGGGTAATTAATAGACAAAGTTGGCAATGGCAGAAAAGAAGTGTGAAATAATGTGATATGAATAAATTGTATTAATAAAAAAGAGTGTCATTTTAATGAAGTAGTGAGCTGTGTTGTGTAAGAAGAACATGGGGTTTGATTCTCTGAGGGCCAAACTCCAGCTACAATATCATCTTTGTGCCAGTTTCAAGCATGGATAAATGGAGAAGGTTGAAACACAATTAGTTAAACTAATGGCCATAAAATAAAGCTGCTGGTCGTAGTACACAGCATCAAATACACAAAATATGGTAGATTTAAGTGTATTAGAGTTGTTATTTTTTAGTAGGTCAGCCAGCAGCAAGGTCTACATCACTCCTCCTGGCCTGGCAGATTATATTATCAGGTAGGAGTGTGAATGAAGATGAAAGTTAGTTATGCCACAGTTCCACATTTCGGTGATTGTGCAAACGGACCCTTAGTGACCTGTTTAGTCTTTTTTGATGTAATCCTATTCATAGCAGCCCCCTGTGTTATATATACTGTATACTATACCTCACTGTGTCACAGGAAGCCTGGCTGCATCATGCCATTTAAGGAGCTTAGAGAAATGCAGTCTTTGGCAGAGAATTTCTCAGGGCTTTGGGCATTACTATTACTTTCTAAGTCACACAAGCTGAAAGAGCTTAACAGAGGACCTTTAAAGGTTGATATAAAATCAATACATTTAGGGAGGACTGCAAAAATAACACTACCGACGTGAGGCAACACAGAGCGGCTCCTTGTAAGAGGGTTATCAAGAAGCTTAAAGAAGGCCACTTAGGGTCAATACAAAGTCTCATTCACACAAGCAGGTCCGGCGCGTGATGCATCTGAATGAGTGAAAGTGGGACACACAGATCATTATTGGAGAAGAGAGGAGGAGGGCTGCTGTCTGGGACATGTCAGGTACAAGCAAGTGAGCTAAAGAGGCACTATTCTGGACATGATGGTGAAAGAACTTGTGCAAATTTACACCTCAGATTAAATACGCTGCTTGCATAAGTCAGTGCACTTTAAACTGTTTACAAGTGGCAGATCCATAAAGGCCATAGAAAGGTGGCCATAGTGAGAGGAAGGGGTCAAGGTGTTGTGGCTAATGAGCCAAGTGGCTAATGAGCATAATTATTGTGTATATTATGCAAATCAATGCCAAATAATAATAAAAGGATTCTGGTGAAGGTCTTTGGGGTTTAAACTTGTCATTCCTGTGTTTAGAGACGAGGTAAACCTAAATGTGACAGTAAAGAGTTGTACATTATGTACAGTATTTTTAAATGTAAATTGTTAAATCTTAATGTTATTGATTATTGTGTTTTTAATTGTACTTTGTACTTTAACTTGTCTTTATCTCTGTAAAGCACCTTGAATTCCCTTGTATATGAATTGTACTATACAAATAAACTTGCCTTGCCTCAATGCATGTCTTTTTGTCAGGCTATTGTCCAGTGTGCCAACTAAAGCCCATAATTGCTGGGGAAAGCACAAATCATGATGAGTAAGCTGAGGAAGACATATGATACTCCCAGCTTGTTGTCAGTTGTCACTAAGTTGCCTGAAATGTTTTTAAATACACTCTAACAAAAAGACAAGGTGAAAATCTTACTCTGGGGTTTCAGAAAAATATTACAAACATAAAAACTAACAAAAACAAAAGAGCATCTGTAATTACCTCACAGAGTGGAAATGAGGGGAGCGCAGGGGGATGATCTGAAAATCATTGCCATTCACTACACAAACATGTATTGATTGTCAGCGCCAATATTCACTCACCTCCCACACCAAAGAGACACACACACAACCACACGCCAGACTTTCCAATAAAAAGCTCTTTGGTTATTTGTCTTTATCCCAATAACTGTCCCAGAAAATGTCTTTTTTATTAAGTTGGTCTGTGAGGCCGGACAAATGGGTTTAGAGAAAGCAGGTCATGGGGTATTTAGGTAGTTTCTGTTCCTATGGCCTCAATGATGCTTTGGGTAACAATGTCACTGCTGCTACTGTCACTAAACCAGTGTGTCTCTGTATTGTACATGTCCTATTGATGTTTCATATTCTGGAGTATGCCAACTATGAGTATTTTTAAATAGACCCTATTATACAAATTTGACATTTCTAAGCTTACTTAAATAATATGTTGCTTACTCAGCAAAAAAAAAAAAAACATTGATGAGATGATTGCTTAATTTGAGAAATTACCGAGGTGCTGACCTTCTCAGCAGCTGAAAACACTTGTTTTTTCTTTTCAATGCGGGCAGACAAAGAAAATCTTGCTACTTCTTTCCATTTATAGTGGAAAAGAGCTATCAAAGAGTACAGCATTCAAGTTATAAAATGTGAAATGCCAATCAAGTTAACAAAATGAATTCAAAAAGCTTAAATAAAGGCATAATATGTTCCCTTTTATGCATTGCCCAGTGTGGCCAAAAAGGACATCAGTTAATCCACCTCATGCCTCTGTCCAGTTTGCTTTATGCTCTTTTTCATCATCCTTTTTGCATCACGTCACAAAAAAATCAGCGCTGACAAGGAGATTTAAAATAAGTCCAAAAGCTGAAGGGGAATACAAAAAGGTCAAGGAATAATAATACAAAAAACTAACTAAAGCATACAGTTCAAAATCAAAGAGGAAAGTATTGACCTGACATACACATTGAAAAAAAATATTAAATTGAAAAAAGTCAAAGGGAGATGAAAAGAGCAGTGTTATGTGCCACATGTGAGGTCAGTGAGGGAGTCAAATGAATGGATACAGAACAATGGCTGATTGTGTTTGAGAGACCTGGAGTGTTTATAGCAGCTGGCTTTCCATTCTGTACAAAATATTCATTCATACAAGGTTTTAATGTAGCAATACAACGGGGAAAGCGTGGTCGTGTTTTTTATAACATTAATTAACACTACATCATAATACATAAAAGACTATTTAAAAAAAGATTAAAGTCACTTAGATACAAGATTTATTAATTAATATTGTTTTGAATGGATAATAGCAATATCAGCGGCACATCATTAACTAATTAGGCTACATTTTTGCTGGTGTTAGTTCATTAGTATCTTAGTGTGATGACTTAAAACATGATGGCTAAATTTAGTGAAAATATCTGAAATGATCAGCTATGGTCAAATTGAGACATAAAAGGTAAAAACATCATCTTCTAGGTCTACTGTCCACAGTGTAATGCGTCATCATAGCAATCAATTGAAGCAAATATTTTACAAAAAAACAAAAAGAAAAATTAATTAAACTGCTATTTTTCCTGATTGAAAAATTGCCCTTTTGAGAGAGCAGATTACACGATAAAAAAAATGTCCTTGTGTCTTTTTACTGCTCAGTGTTATTTGTTTCATTTTGTTTCTCAATGAAAAACAGAATTGAGACCATTGAGGTATATATGAGACCCAAGAGATTGGACCATTGTATTTATAATAGGTGACCTCCAGAGGAAAACATGGTGCATAATGAAACGAGCCAATCAGCTGATTTAGTCATAAGCATCCTTAATCACCATTATGATAAAATTAGGCCAGGGTTATGATGATTATGTAAGCACTAAATGGTTACAAAACAGGGTACATATTGAAAATCCCGATGTATTTTTGTGACTAAGTAATTTGTGTCTTACCTTGAATCAATTGTATGTTTTTGTTTATTATTTTTCAGTTAGTCTGTTTGCAAAAAAATGATTACAGTGTCAGGAAAGGTTAATGCATAAGTCTGGGGGAATGTTTGATTATTAAAAAAAAATTACAAATTATCAAAGCTGCTATCAAGATACTAACTCCAGCTACAGGTGGTTAATACTGTTTCTTTTTTTGTTTTGTTTTTTACAACAAATTCCATCTACTTCCAATCTAATGTTCACACTTAATGCAATTTATTTTACATCATTATCGTCACCTAAAACCAACTTTACCCTCTGCCTCATCATCCCATTGTGGCCTGTATTAGTTCAGACAATCACTATATCCCAATGAACACAGAGAGACAGTGGAACATCAGTGTAAAAATCCATTCTAGAGTCAAACAAGCCTATACAGTAATGTCCCACGCATCAATGTTTCCATCCATTGACCATGTACTGTCCAGTCATATGAACACAATGCCCAACACCTGGTAGTTACCTAAGCCCATCTGATCCCATGTTTATAGGCTAATTCCACTGGCATATTGACAGTAAATTACCACAATCCTAATCCCCAACACAGGACTGGGCCACTGTTGATCACTATATTGACCACAAATGAACACTGATGGCTAGCCTGTGGTCAGATGTATTAGCTAGTTACCTTGGCCATTGAGGTTATGGTTGGTCCATTTAGCAATATAATATTTGATCTTTATATTTAAAAAACTGTCTGGATTTGAACAGACCAGTTAATCACAGGACTAACAACATACATTTTTAGAGATTGCCATGGTGGTACAATAGTGATCAATGCGACCCTGTGTTCAAAAGTGCTATCCACATTGCAACTATGCACTGTTTTGCATGTCTTGAAATTCCAGTAACACAGTGCTTTGTATGTAACCATGTTCTTGCGATTATTAGTGTTTTCCATGCCTGTGTTATTATTACCACAAGTACAGGTGTTGTTATGATCTACATTGCATTGAGATAAAAGTGGATCTCAAGCAGAAGACTCCAGTGTCACATGGCAGCAACAAAATAACCAAAAGGCTGAAAATAACTAAACAGAAAATGAGTGAGTGTTTGTGTATCTGTATGTGTGTGTGTGTGTGCGTGTGGCCCACTGGGTATTTGTAACATTGTAGGGACATAAATCTGGCACTGCTCCCATACCTATTGTGTTTCAGCTCGCCTAAGGAGACAAAATGAGGGTCCATGCAACAAGCAACATAAATCATGAAGATCTAAAGCTAATGGAGTTAAATAAATAGCTTATTCTAAAGTAAGGCATAGAAAATATTAAATGCAAATAGTTGATAACCATCAATTGAAAAAAAATACAGAAGGCAGGAAAATGACTGGTAAATTGTTAACTCCAGTAGAAGACTGTGGTTGTTTTGAATACACAGAGCACATACATTTACATAGTTCACACTTTGTATTTCTATCAAAAATCAACAATTTGAAGTATGCATCAGTAGTGTATATGAAAAGACAGAAATTTACTGGTATCTAATTTGCATATTTGTTCACATTCATGCACTGATAAACAACCACTCAAACTTCATCTCATCTCATCTCATCTTCTACCGCTTATCCGGGGCCGGGTCGCGGAGGCAGTAGTCTTAGCAGAGATACCCAGACTTCCCTCTCCCCAGACACTTCAGCCAGCTCTTCCGGGGG
>JAVQKG010137481.1:0-18536 GCA_036025885.1 Hypseleotris bucephala | reverse complement strand
AATACATGGGAGAAGCTTTTACGCTAACACAAAAAAACTCTCGCTACAAGAATTGACCGCATGGATCAAGATGAGACAGGTCTGTATCCACTCGTCTAAAGTGATTGAAGAACATAGTTGAATATAGAAAAATGGTGGTGTGTTCCTTTAAGAGACTCAAAATTGCCTTGCAGTTGAACAATGATGGAAGGCAATTACAATACAATGGAAATAAAAAAATATGGCAACACAATGAGGATAAAATATAATGTGACATGCTTTTCACCACAGGTTTTTTCTCTATACAGTTGCTATCGTTAAATGTCTGCCCAGTCGAATAAGGTATGCATCCAGTTCTTCTCCTCACTAGAAATTTAATTTACACATTGTAATGGTTTGATTTATTGACTAACTATCAGTCATCCGAAGATTATATTTCTTACCAAGGTGCTAGGACTGACAAGAATAATTTCTCCAAGATCTGTGCTGTTGTTGCTTTTGGCTCTTGAGGTGTAACTTAGCATGCCGAAACTTCATCATTATCAAGTTTAACAATGGAAGTGCCCAATGTCTTGTCATAGCCTGTGCTTTTATATGGCAGCCTAAGATGAATCATCCCGATCCATTGAAGTCCTTTACACAGACCAGGTCCTGCTTTAGAGGAATGTAAGTGACTCATGGAGAGATTGTCTACAGCTTGCCTGCAGCTCCTCTCTTTCATCACTCTCTCGAGACCCATTTAATCAAAGCTCCATATATTTTGTAATTAACTTAACTGATGACTTTATGTAACAGTTGTGTTTTACTGTCTCTTTTAAACTCCATTTATCATCCTATAGAGTTTTTGGGGATCTGAATGTTGGAGACACTCCACTTGACTAAGCCACTCAAGACTGTGACCCTATAGTTCAATGCACCAAAACCACCGTTTTCTTCCTCTCTTGGGGTGTCCCATGACTGACTAAGACACTTTTATGAGCTTCTGACCAGGCTGGCAGGAAAGGGGGAGCTGTCTCAGGGAGTTTGAGGAAACAACTGAAGAACAAGCCAATTTTCACATGACGAGATTGACGATGGAGCTGAAAGCATTGATAAGCAAATGTTTTAAATGGGCTTAAGGGGCTGGTGGGGTCAAGGGACATAAGGAAACAGTGGCTCAATGAGAGGAAAAGGAGGAGATGCCCAATAAAGTTGTTTACAGGATGGCATTTGTTTCTTTGGACAGCAGCTTGACAGTAACAAACAAGACATTTTCAGTGACTAGCAACGGGCCATGTTAGGAGCAATTTTATGCCTTTTTAAGGGTTTATCTCTACTATTTCAAGTTTGATTGTATGCTATATTAAGCTTGAAACAGGTGCATCCTCCTTTAAGGCACTCTTTCCCCCTGCTGGTTGCTCCTACTAACTACTACAGCCAATGCAAAAAACAAAAAGTGAAGTCATAATATACTATGCTATATGGTAAGGCAGAATGGGGCCCCATTAGGCACAAAAGGACTTCTGAAATATTACGAGAACTAAAAAGCATCCAACAAGTTGTGAATGAGGAAAAGTTATGCTCATTATTTCCATAAAAGTGAAAGCTCTTAACAAGGCGATGTCATTCAACACACTGTTAGGAGCCAAACAATAATCGTCAGTGCCAAGCTGGCTGCTGCTTTTACCAGTTTGTAGTGTACACAGATGTCTGGGCAAACGACTTAAGTCCAACTATGAACACCTGTAAGTTTTCATTAAAGGCACTCTAGTGTGTTAAATTGTTATATTTTCTACCACATTGTTGTTTATTTGGAAAAAAAACTGTCCCATGCTAAGTATTCTTAGTTTAATCTTTTTAAATAAAAAAAAAAATTAAGAAGAAATTGCTACCAATTTTCATTATTTGCATTGTAGTAGGCTGTTCTAGTGAGGTGGATGTCCATCACCTGAACAGAGCTTTTGTTGCAGGTAGAAAGCAACAGCTTTCCCTAAAAGATGTTTTCTAGTAGACTATATTACATTTTTCAATTGTAAATGCATATATATTTAACATAAATAAGTAAATAAATAACTAGAAAAAGGCACCATATTAACAATCTTTTCTGCCTATTTGATCATATGAGTAAAGTCCCCGATGTGCAGAAACCAAAGACATGGGTGATGCAGGCAACATGTGCAGGGAAGCCAGTGACAAGCCTGTTTGCAGTCAAAGGTTAGATGTTCATAGCAGAAGCCTTTAATCAAGAAATGTTCTCAATTTCCCCCTGTATGTGTTCCTCTTTTTGACCTCTGCTCCACATTGTAAGGCTAGCCGCGTACTGTAACACCCAAGACAATATGGCTCTTTAATCTTCTGCCCCTCATTAGAATTACTAATATGTTTCAGCGAGCTGACGAAAGATGTTACACGGGATATTTTAAAAGAGTGTGCAATGCGTGTGTATCAGTATTTGGCTGTGAAGGGGAGGGAATACTTGAATAACAGCCTAATAAATATCAGGGCTACGTTTATTGGTTTTGAAGCATATTTGCCGTTTTTTGGGAAACACTAAACCGAGGAAGGCTCCTCGCAAAGTGGCAGGGTGGTGCTCTTTTCTGGGTCACGTTGAACGCAGCGGAAACCCATTCTGACATTAACAGGCTGCTATAGGAAGTGTTTTTGGATTAAATTAGCATGGCATGAGATGGTGGGTTGGTCACAGCCAGCTGTGAGGGCACAGCTGGGGTGAAGTTAAGAGGTTTAGAAGTGACAATAAGTATATAGGTAGTCAATAATGAGACCAGAAGGAACCATGGGCCTTAACGCGTGTGCACTCTGAGCAATGGCCAGGTAGTGACAGGGTTGACACAGGGAAACTGACTCTCACATGTATACAGGGACAATACAGTGTCACACATTCACACTGTCTTTGGAAGCTATAGAGATCCCCAAGTAACAGTGATAACATGCAAACTCAATTTACAGAGCTACAATTTAACCCACAACTTCCGTGAGGTGCACAACTGTGTGCAAGTTTTAGTTAAAGGGTCTGGACAGGTGGGCAGTTTCTTAGTCAATGATGAGTGCAGAGTTGGTGGTAAAGCTGTTGGGGCAGCTGCTATCTAAAAGTGGTTTAATTATGCCCCAGGAAGCAGGGTGAGTCAGAGGGGCAGATACCAGAGTGGTAGAATGAATCATGGGCTCAACATATGCCAAGACTTGCTGGTTTTAGAGATGTACAACAGCCATAGTTGAGTGGGTATTGTTTTCTGATGATTTGAAAGTGTTTGCCAAAATTAAAACCCAACTTACCTACAATATGCATGTCTTTTAGTAGTCAGAAGAAGTCAAATAGGAAATGCAAAGTCACACAAGGAGAACACACAGACTCCACTGTGTCTCGCTGAGAGTCAGATGTGATAATCACACTATCACCATGCACCCTGTAATGGGTTGTCTCTTTTTAAAAATGACTGCAATAAAAGTTTTTCTCTTCCATTAGTTGCATGCTTTTCCTGCACAGATGTTTCTACCTGCTCTGTGCCGAGCTGCAAAATTGATTACACACTGTAACCAGAAGACCTACTTTTCTCTCTCTCTTTCTTGTGAATTTGTAGAAAAAATGAGGGGAAGCAGGTTTGGGTTTTTTGTCCTTGAATGAGGGTCACTAAACCTGGAATGCACTGGAAGGAAGTCCCAGCACAGCTATTTGTTCGGACCCCTTTCCTCGACTTTTCTTCTCTTTTGTTTCCTGCTCCTAGACTTTCTGATAAAAGGGAAAAGAGATGTTGGAGTTAGGGCTAAGTACGACCCTATAGGTTGGTTTGCTGGGGGTATTGCAAGAGTATATGCTTGTGTCTGTGTATGTGGGTTAAGAGCTCAAGTGTGTTGTTGGTGGCATGGTCTCCCCCCGTCCTGCGCTGGCTGTCTCTCATCATGCTGTTGACCCCCCAGGAAGCTTTAGATGTCCGTCTGGCTTCATAATTCTCTTATCGAGCTAATCTGGGAGATAAGGGAAGGGGGGAGTTGAAAGTGTAAACCTAAAGCATTGCGACCATGGAATCCAGTTGCATTGAGGCTTATTCATTTTACCTACCTTCCTCCCGCCTGCATGGGAGACTTGTTAACTTTGAGTGCCTTAGTATACACTGCACAGAGTCCTGGTATACCTGAGTCTTTGTTTGCATGTGTATATGTGTGTGTGTGGGTGAAATTCCCCAAACTCCCCCCCATGAAGTCCCAATATGGTTGCCCCCCCACCATGCATTCAGCAAGTCTGGAGTATGATTGATCTGGGCAGAGCTAGTGGTCACATCCTGAACTGGAGTTGATTTCCGCTGCTGCCCTAAATACAAGCCCTGGTGTTTATCATAGGCTCAGTGTCATGTTTGTATGTTTTCATAGATCAGCGCTGTTATGGAAGGCAGTAGTCAGAGGTCCCATAGAGGAGGAGGTGGGATTGAGTGAATGTGGAGTAAATGAAAGAAAGAAAAGAGGGTTTTAAATCAGAGAGCCCTGCTTCTTGTTTTAAACATAAATCTCAAAGCAGACACAGCGGATGTAGCTTTTGGAGGAAAGTGTTGATTTATCTGCATGAGGTCTCAATTACACCTGTGCATATTTGTAACTAAATTAAGGTCTAAAAAACTTGACAGAATTTATAAAAACATTTGGCTGTCCTATTAAATAAATAAATAAAATGGAGAGAAGTGTGGCAATTAGTTTGTACATGTTTTTGAATGGGTGTGCATGGTCTCAGGAGTTGTAGGCTCGATCCTCCATAGACTATAGTAGCTGGATCCACTATGTGATTCACCTGCTTTGCTATTACTAATGCCTTGAGGCTTTGTTTTCCTCTTTTTAAACTCGACTCTCCCTCTGACCCATGTGTAATTTCCCACAGTAGTTTCCTGTGAATCACAGACTGACAGCTTTGCCAACAACAGGATGATGCGGCTCCACTAATAGATGTATTTTTTCTGTAATTAATAATGAAAGGTGTAATTTGGGTATGCTGGTGTCATGGGGCTCTTAATACAGATTTTTCTTCCTTGGGCAAGATGACTCATTCACAACGCTTTTTTGTTTCATTAATACTGCATTGTGTTTGAAGATGGCAGTGTTTTATTTTGCTGAAGATAGATGTATGTATTTTTCTCTGGAACGCCTTGTAATCTCTTCTTTTGTTGAAATGTCTATGAACTTTTGCAATGCGTGCAAAAAAACTATTGCGCCTCTGGTCATGATTTTGACATTGTGAACTGTGAAAGCCCTCTATGCTCTCACTGCATCTGTCTGTCTACCATCTTCTTCCTCTTTTGACAAAGCTTTAGATTATAGAGTAGGTTGGGGATATCTCATGACACGACACGATCTTGCCCTCTAATTATCCCCTGACATTGTTAGCCGGGGCATTTTCAATTTGCTGTCTCCTTTCTTTCCTCACAAACATTTTTTCCTCTGTCGTCCATGTTGTCACTGTCTAGCATCTCTCATTTATCTCCTCAGCTGGTCGCAGGACACTCTGAATTGTAGGTTAGAGTGTGATCAATGACCAATTATCATGCCATCACTTTTACGCTGCACCTACTCGCCCTTTATTTATTCACCTATGCCCCACAGGTCAAACTGACTGTATTTGGCCACATGCTTTGAAATCCCAAAACAATTCATATTAGCTGTGACTAATGCTTTGCGTAAACAGAGGACAATTAGAACCCCCAGGAGACTGTTTTTGTAGTAAATGAATCAGGTCAACGCCAAAGGGAAGGGATTAATTGTTTGAAGATTGATGTTGAACACCTGCTACAGACTATGAGAACAGCTTGAACTAGAATATTTTATACTAGATGTTTTTTTAGAATAATGTGAAAATGGGTGTAAAAAAATAACATAATGGTCTAACAATTATGGCCACCTGCCTATTCCTGATTGTCATAATAAGACCACACAAAACAGCATTCACATCTTATGTGCACTGTTGTTGGTTCTTCTTAGGAGCACTTTTAACTGATACTTTTAGACTGTGTTGACAGGGAACACTTTACACAAGAACTGCAGTTTTGGCGATGCTCTGACCATCACAATTTGGTCAAGTGTGTTCACTTTCCCCTTTTCCTGCTTCTAAAAGATCAAAACTAAAGATGAAATAAGCATCATCGCAGAAATAATTTTGCACTCACAACCATGGTTGTTGTGGCAATTTTTATGACAAGTTATCAAGTTATTAAAGTTTCAAGTTTCATAGTAAGGTTGTAAAGATATCAGTCAATGTTGTACCTGTAGAGGGGTACAACACTTTCTAAAGCAGCCTAGTGCATTCAGTTCACTCAAATGTTTATTATGGATGTTTTTCCCTGATACTCACTTAATCAGGAATAATGTGATTCACATCAGCCACATGTTTCTGATGAAGTTGAATCTTGAGGAATGTGAACTTTGGTGAGAAGCTGCTATGATTTGTGAGGTGTGTGTGTTGGGGAGAGACGCCTGCAGGGGGATTTTCTTCAGTGCACAATCATGATGCTTCCAACCTGCTCACCTACAAGCCCCCTCCCTATTTTCACAGTTTTACACCCACTTTCCTAGCCATGTGTTTTAAATGTGTGTCTATTTCTGTGATCCATGCATGAATGCAGAATTTGCTCTTGGCAGATATAATGTATATGGCTGAATATCTACACATTTCCCAGGCTTTCTGGCCAAGCCAAGTCCCCACAGTGCGACTTCTGACACATGGGTCCCAGCCCATTTTGAGCTCATATAGGATGAGGCAATGCTGGACCTGGGGAGGCGCGCAGTAAGCAGACACTCTTCTGTCTGCTGCTCTGTCTCTCCCCCTCTTTTCTTCTCTTCTTCTATCTGTTGACCTGAGGGGAGGGGCCAGCTGCTGACAAGACTTAGTTGGATTGAGAGCATGTCCTGCACTTCCCTGTGTCCCATATGGTCAAGATTTTGGACCGCACAGACTGAAAAAATGAGAGAGAGCGATAGCGATGATGAAAGCTTGCTGCATGCCTCACGCCAAAACAGACCATTTCTCTTGAAGTTCAAGATAAATCATTGTTCAAAGTTTTTTTTAAATTCTATTAGTAGTTATTTTCTTGGCTAGAAAAAAAAAAAAAAAAAAACACCAACATTATTTTTTTGGTTTGGCCTCAGAGCATGTCGGGCCAAACTGCCTTTGCCATAATATCTCTTTATCTTTCCCTGTCACACACTGCTAAATGCTAAAGCAATTCACTGCTCTTTTTGTCATTACAGTAGCCCTATAGTTATATAGCCTAAATCTATGGAAAATAATTCCTCTTCGTCCTCTAAGTCCCTGTTTAAATGACAGCGCAAAGCAAACGTCGATGTTGTTTTGATCCTTGGACATAGTCAAATGTGAAAGGAGTTTTTTGATTGACCTATGACTGAAGCCAGGGCTTGATGATGTTCCCTGTAGGTACAGAGCGCTGGGAGGGACAAAAATCCAGAGAACCACCCTTTGACCAAAATGCCACAATTAGTGTAAGTGTAGCCTGGATCATATCACATAGACAGTTGTAACATAGGAGGGGTTTTACAAAGAGCTTTTTAGTATTTCTCATCAGTCCTGTTAGATGCTTTGATCCTATAGGCATTTTTCTTATGACTGCATTACTACATAAACACAACTGATCTTATTGTATAGCTGGCAAGAAAATGAGAATTAGTCTACAAGAAAACAGTTTTGTTTTGGCCTGGTTTAAGTCCAGGTTTAGATCTGGTTTAGTCCCCAATTCACTCTGATTGGTTTTGTTTTAGATCTTGTTAAGTTAGGCATGTTTTAATTATGTCTTGGTTTAGTCCTGGATTTGTTCTGATTTGGTCTCATTTTAGACCTGTTTTGGCTCAGAGTTTACATCTGCTTTATTTCTGGTGAAGTGCTGGTCTGATTTAATCCTGCTTTAGTTTAGGATTTATTCTGTCAGTCCCGAGGTGTAAAAATTATAGTATAGACCTGATTTATTCCTGTTGTAGTTCTGTATTTAGTTCTGTTTTTTCCATGGTTTTTGTCCAGTAGCCTTACTACTTAAGATATAGACCACTAATCTTATTGTATTGCTGACATGTCAAAGAAATCCCATCTTTATTTGGTAATATCTTCTCCAACGTTTAGTCTCAGACACCATCGTTGTGTTTCAATATTGCACTTGACAGCCTATGAGATCTAAATGGCCTTACCTCCACGACCTCTGTACATCTGCTCCTCTACATTATCCCAAGCCCCACCTCTTAACAATATTACATGCTTCTCAGTTGCCCCAAGAGGATTAGTGATCTGGTCTTAATCATGTTCGTCTTTATAAGCTCCCTCGTCTTATTAAAGCACCTCACGTCTGTATAAAGGGGCTATAAATCATATTTTGTAATATAGCTGGAGAAGGGGGTCTGTTAGCTATTGTGTATAAATGTATAAGTGTCTGGTTTTCACCCCGGGGGAGCCTGGGGTAGATTAGGGAAAGGAGAGGGGTAAGAGGATGTGTCATCAGTGGCCAAGCCAATGGTCTGATCAAAGGCCAGCTGCCATCATGGGGAATTGACTTTGTTTTACTGGATAATCAAAAAGGTACATGTTAAATGTCTCTGGGGTTTGGCATCTTTCTGGCTGGATACATGTCATTTGTTTAGTTATCTAAAAGTGGCAAATGTGCCCATAATTTTATTTGCGACAAACTTTTCATAAAACCTCTTATCTCTTAAGCTATTTCTGGACTGGTATCATCCCACTTTCTACTGCTTCATAATGTTTGAAATTCCTAGACTTCCCTTTATAGACATGAAACAAAAAGCCTCTCCGGTGAATATTTATCAGGTTACAGTTAAGCTGAAAATTAAATTTGATTTAACTTTTCTATTAATCTTTTTGGGTCTGACCCACCTTTTAGGAATTGGGCTTCTGTTTTAACAAATGCATTTTCTACAGCATGACATTTTCAGCAATCACACGAGCCTAATGCTAATGTTAAGGTTTGTTCTGTATATCTGTACTGTCTTAATTTTGGTTTTATGTTATGTAATATTATTTTGTTGTCAAGGTTTCCACTAAAATTTAACATGGTAAAAGACAAAGTAATTGCCCCAAAAGCAAGAAATTTCCCACAGTACTTAATTTACTTTTATAGAGTAAAGGAACATTTCACTGTAGTTTTCAGAGTGGTAAAATAACATTTCTACTTCTGACGGCTTTGACAGGGTAACAAACTGTGAACCATATGTGACTTTTGATCCCAGTTATGAAGCTATTATTAACATATTAGCTCTAATGAATGGAAACATGTACCACAGCGCCAACAGCAAGTGCAAGGCTCACACGTGTGCACTTGTTGTGAACCTGTTATGAGCTTGAGCCTTTTGGGAGTGCAGAGGCAGAAATTCTGGCAACTTCACCTTTCTGGGTAGGAGGTATAGAGTTTGAAAGATGGGGACTGTAAATGTGGATAGTTGACGTATGGTTAGCCTACTTTTCATTATTATTACTTCATGGGACGATTGCCTTCCCGCTGTGGTGATCCAGGCTCCTCTCTGTTTGCTTAAGTCAAGTGCTTCCATATGGAGTAGCACATCAGTGGCACATCTGGCACAACAGAGCATAGAGACAAACAGGTTAGTGGAGGGACATGTGTATCCACAGTTAACTACTACTGTATACATGGACTATAATGTCAGCTGTTAGACCTGGAGCTGTTCTGAGTCATGTGAATGTTTAACCTGTCTAAACATGTCATTTACTTTGTGACAATTACCAATGTTCTCCATTAATTATTTTCCAATACATTTTAGAGGTATAAAGAGATTTGTTAGCAATTAATGATACTATTTTTTATAAGAGAGAATGTGACAAGAGAAAGTTTAGTCCTTGTTTTTGTCACACTGATACCCTTTAGGACAGACAAAAAAAACTGTCTGAGTGTGCTTAGGTTAGTCACATTTAGTGGTGGAGTGGTTGTTGATTTGAATATTTGTCCAATCTGTGCATACCACTGTTGTGTCCTTGGGCAAGACACGTCGCCCAAATTTCCTATGCAGATTGGTTACATCTCTGTCAGTGTCCCAGAACAGTAGTTTACCACCACCAGTGTGTAATTGTTGCACAAATAAATAATAATAGCCAACCCAATTTGAAGACTGTTTTGGCAGACAGAGACTAATGAATGTACAAAAACAACTGTGGCCTAACTGCTGTTGAGGTTTGTCATCTCTCAGAGTTGCCCCTTGTGAACATCTAGCAAATGTCCAGGCCCAAAGTTGCAATGGGCTCCAGTCACCCACCAGCCCTAATTTGAATATGTGAAAAAAGATGAATATTGCTAAAATAGTGTTTTAAACCACAATATAAAAATCAATTTAGAAAGCATTACTATAAGTAGTCAGTGACATGATGCATGTTTAAATTTAATGTGTTTGAGCAGTCCATCTCCACCATGAGGATTTTCACCAACAGTAGAACTCGGATATTTCGACATCTCAACATTCCTGAGTCCAGAGAGACATGAGGCTTTTGGATGAGGAAGTTAAACAATGACTCACTGCTCTGACAGACACACGCAAATTGATATCACATGTCAAAGAGTGTTTTAGACCACAAAAATTCACCTGAAAGGTTAATCCCTCAGTTAAAGCACTTGTACATTTGGGTAATCTCCACTAGTTACATTTGCATTAATTATGGTGGTAGATCATTCATCCAAACCAGGACTGAACCAGGCTCAAACCAACACTTAACTGGGACTAAACCAGGACAAAACACAAAATTAATTAGACCAGCCCCAAACTAAACAATATCATGTCTAAAAGAGAAATAAACCACAACTAAACATGTATAAACTTAAAACATGTTTTATTACATTTGCAGCAATTATGTCAAATAACTGTTGGCCATAGTTTGCAATTAGCCCATTTAGACCTCCCCTGGTCCTCTGTGCCCCCTTCCAGTTCCCCTGCTCTCGCCTCATGTGGGCTGCACCTCTGTACTCTTTATTTTGAGGGGTGTGGGGGTGAAGATGGGGCTTTTTCAGGGGTCTGTTGTTAACCTTTGTTTCACACCAGCTGCTCAATACGGTTGGGTCACAGTTCAGTCTGTTGCAAACTTAATATACCTCAGGTGTTCTTCATTTTACACCAGCGTTTCTCTTCTGCACCATCTGATTTCCCACTGCTGCTGGCACTCTCTCTGCAAAGAACGTTTTTATTTTTCAACTTTTTATGATGTTCATTCTTTAAAAACGAAGAGACAAACTTGCAGAATATGAATTTCAGGAGGATCTGACTGTAAAAAGAACACATGGCCTATTTGTCACTATACCATTAATCAAATTTGGGTGATTTATGTAAAGTTATATAGCTTCAAATCCATGGTTACAATATATATCACTGAGTTAAAAGTAGTCTGTGTCATATCAGGTAATAACCACTAAGTCCTTTCCGTTCTAATCCAAGCAAAATACCTTCTTACTGAATTTATAGTATTCAATTTAACAGTATATCTGCCAATCTTGTACCTCTGGCTCATTCAGTTTTACTTTTTAGATTTCAATTGTGTACCTCAGCCAAGGAGGTAATGTTTTCAGTAGGAATTGTCCATTGGTCTGTTAGCAATTTCACGCAAAAACTACAGAAAGATTTGAATGAAATTTTTAGGGAAGGTAGAAGAGGTAATTTATTGGATTTTGGGAGCGATGCAAATTGCCCAGTGAATCCAGGTATTTTTTTCTTCAAATATCGCATTTACTATAATCAGTAAATCTCATTTGAATGCATTAAAATACAAATAATAATGCAAAAAAACCAGTTTGTTTTGTTGGTGGAAATTAGTTACATCCTTTTTGTAAATGTCTACCCTTATGTTATTAATTTCTGACATAATAACTAAGCAACACCCTTCTCCCTTCAACACAGCATACAATTGCCACACGGCAACTATACTTAAGTATAAATGTGGTTCTTGTGATTGAGTTAAGATCATTGTTTAGGTCACAGTCATATTTCTCCTATAACACACTGAGTTGTTGTTGAATGAAACACAGCCCAGGTGGTGAAAACTCATATCATACATTTTATTCATCTTACAAAATAACACAGGCTTGAAAATCTAAAATAAATCTTCCTCTCAAAGTGAAATATTCAGAATAAATCAGTCACGGTCACTGACGTCTCACTCAGTCAGTGTAAAAACAACCAGAACCTTTATTGGATACAAATATTTCAGCACTGCCATGGAGCGTGGACAGTAAAAGGTAAACAAACTTTAAACGTGTGGGTAGATCTGTCAGTCAAGAGGAATCATAACATCTTTAGTGCATATGTGTTCGACTGGATTCACACTTGGACCACTATAATGAGGTGAAGATTTTATGCTTTAGAAATGTCACTTTATTGGCCACTTTATTAGGTAGAATATGTACCTAATAAAGGCACTTTGTGTGGTCTTTCACTGCTGCAGCACACCTACTTCATGATTTGTCATCTGGGTTCAGAGGTGGGCTTTTGCAGGCCATGAAGTAAGAAGTGATTATCTGTGATTATATTGCCTTTCTCAAAACTCAAAAAGGTATTTTTGCCCACAAAATTGATGCTCATTCATTATTGTATCTTTTTTTGAAAAATACTCTGTGACCCCTAAACATGGTTATGAAAACCCCAGTAGATCAACCAAAATGGTCGACTTACCTCCCTTCTCTCTTGATTCTGTTACATAGACACATTTAGCATGTTTGTCTTGAATAAATATACATTAATAAATCAGGTGACTCTATGCATTGTGATGGACTGATTTGGACTGAGCTCACAAGCAGATACGTAAATAGGTGTACCTAATAAAATGGCCAGTGACTGCACCTGCATCCTACCTTCTGCAGTGCCCATACGCAGAGCAGCCTGTGCTGAGCCAGTCTGGTAGGAGAGTCTAATCACTGACCCTGGAGATACGGCCACAATTACCTCACCTCTAATTGTTGATTGATCTAAGAGGCCCTGGACTGGCGGGTTCCGCAAGCTTTTTTCCCATGTAGATTAAATCGTACTGCTTAAAGTTATTTCAAACAACATGGATGCCGTGGGGTCAAAGGGCAACCACATACTAGTGGCTAATGGTAGCGACTACTGTCAATCACACCAAATGAGCCAGTGGTGAGATTCGCTGCTGCCTCTTACTGGAATGTGAGGAATGAAGTGACTGGGCGAGGGCACTCTCCTGATGGAGCTAAAGCATTTTATCTTTGTGCTTTAATTTGTCTCGTCCATTGTGTTTGTCTGGGAACGAGTGCTCACTTAGACATTTCTGTTCTGGTGTTTTGTGCATCTGACAGAAAGAGAAGATATGAAAGAGAAGATATTTCCTGTCTTCAACAGACCATTACCAAATATAGTTCAGTGTCAGTTATTGTGATATTTGGTGGTGTTGTGATTAGTGTGTTGAACTCATAGTGAATAGTTTTGCATATTCTTCACACTTCAATCATGCAATACAAAAAACAAAAGACAATGACAGAATCTTGGCAGTGATAGATGTCACAAGATTTAGACATTTCTGCGGACAATCAAACTTCTGAGCTCTTGAGTTCATCCTGCATGTCTATTTTTTGTACAAACTTTATTTACACTGCAGTTAAAACAATCATTAATATTTTTCCACGCAGCTCAGAGAAAATCTCTGGGAAAATCTGAACTACTAAATCAGTTCTAAATCAATGATGTAAACCAAAGCATGTCAAGTGCTAAGTTGTGGTCTCCTAGCTGAGTAGAAAAAAAGAAACAAAACTGGCTATAAAAATGACTAATGAAAGACTATAACTGCCAACAGTACCATTAGAAATACACTGTGTACCATCTGTGGGCCCCCCTACCACACTTTGAGAACCTACCGACCTATACTGAGAATTCCACATACATACAACCGTGTCTAGAGTTTACAGAGAATGGCCTGCATGTGTCTCTTTGTAACCTGAATCCTGTTGTATCTCTCTCCAGTGCTGCAACCCTCCCGGTTCTCCACTTCAACAGTAGGGGCAGATGTTGCACACTAGCAGGAGCCCTTTGACTTTGACAGCCACCAGCACATTGTCTTGAACTGAGAAGTACATGAATCTCCCCTCTTGCAGCCCGGTGCTAAACCCAGGCCATAAAACTGTTAAAACATAGAGTGGCATGTGTGTGTTTCCCCCTGAGGAATTTTTACTGAGCTTTTCCGTCTAAAAGACCACATCCTTGCCTTGGCTTTTTACTTGCCACATACTTAACACAGTATTCGGTCACATTTACATTTGGACACATGTCACCCATCAGAGTATATCAGGTCATTTTGTTTCAGCAGTAAGGAAATTATTAAGGTTGAATCAGCGCAGACAGATTTCACATAAAAGGTTAGTGATCTCTCTTTTGGGACACATCTCAAAGCCATGCTGTTTCACTCCTGCAGTCATGTGACCTCAGGGAGTTCAGGGGTGGAAGGGGCGAGTTGTAAGGGGGTGTAGAAGTGGTCCAGGCCTTTAGAATGTGGGTTAAAATCTGCCTGGATTACAAATCTCAAGCCTCAAGTCCAAGTTGGGCTGCCTCTACATCACCAGTGGAACACGCCTATCAGAAAGCAGGAAGCTAGTGGTGTCCTGGCCGGGCTTGCACTGTTTTGATGAGACTGAGAAGGAGTGTTTTTATTTTATTTTTTATTTGACCTTGTAGCGGGAATAGCAAAGGTGCTTGTAGATACGTACAAAAAACAAACAAACACAACAATAAAACAAACAAGGACAGGGCAGGAGTGCCAGAAAGCAACACTGAAGCTGTGAAACGTTTTCAATATTTCAACATGTTCATTTGTTGGAAAATGTTTTGAATTTAAGAAGCATTTTCAGCATTTTTACTGAGAAGTCTATACATTACTGATATGGTTTTTCTGTTTGTAATGTTGATGTCCATGCAACTTCAAATAATGTCGAAGCAAAGAAAACTTATCTTTACCTAACTTATCTTGTTCTTATAGTTCTCCCTCCTTGTATCCTTGTGAGCTCCCTTGTGAGTCCAGCTTTGCCTTTTTAACCTTCCCTTAGTTTACCTCTTTGTTCTTAATGACAGACAAGAACTATATCACAGCAAACTTACAATGACACTCAAAAGCAAGTATTTTTACAACCTGCAAGCATCAGTGACCAAATAAAAGATAAATAAAAGACTGCTTAATTCCGCTGTTGACCCGATTAGTGACCGGTGGATGTGTCGACGAGAGGCAGAGGCCTTTTCAACTCAGCAAGGTGCCGCGAAAGGAAAGGTAATGAGCCCTAAGCTGCACTGCTATGTTTCGCTACTGCCTTTACTTAGCCACCTTTCAAGTCCAAGATTATTCTGAAGAGTTTGGACTAAGGGCTTTAAAGTCTTGTAGTAAAGTCCAGCGCTTGCCAAAAGGAGAGTCTTTGGAAAAGAAACTTTTGTGCTGCAAGTGCATGTGATTTTTTTTGTTCTGTTTTAAGAAGGAAATCTTTTGTTGTTTTTGCTAAATCCCGTCAGCGCTAAAGAAGCCAACATGGAGGAACAGAGGGATAAAACTCAGGTTGAAACAGGTCACAGGCTTTTTATTTAAGGTTTCACTCTCACCATCCTTCATTCTGTCCACAGGGGTGTCAAAACTACAAGTGGACGCGGTGGTGTGTTTATCCATGTGTTTTATGTATATGCTAACTTTCTGCCCTATTTTGTGTGTAACTTCTAGGGTATGACGAGACTTTTTTTTAAAACCACAAACAGTGCACCCCTCACTCCTCGCTTGCCAAACGCCTCAGGAGCGGCCAACAAAACAACCAGGTTCAGTTAGATTTGTCACTCCAAATTGACCTAAAAACAATTAAGTCATAGGGACCATTAACTTATATCATAAAACATGCTCCTGCTCTAGCTAAAGTAAAAGGGGGTAAAATTGTGGTCACAGGAAATGAGGTAATAAGAACTTGCACAGCTAGTCAACCTGTCTTGCCGCTGCACTTTTTGACATGAGGGGAACCATAAGGGGTGAAGGGGAGACGGTGGGTGGGGAAAGGTGGGGGCAAGCAAAGGGGGAAGCAAGCAAAGCACACTCTCTAATCTTGCACTCAGCCAAGCGATCTCATGATGCAGAGGGGTTTAAGCCACTGCAGTGAAAGCAATCTAATGGCCAATGAGTAATCAACACTATTGCCTGTCCTGACTAATATCCCCATGGCCTAGTCCGCTCAAATAGGGAATGTCCTGAGGCCACAGATAAGAAAGGGAAGGGAAAAAAAGACTGAAAACACCACATTGAGACATACTGTAAATATGATTTTGATTTACTTTTGGATGAAACAAAATGTGTTCTTTGTGAGCACCAGGATTGCTTGGCTTTATATTAAACACACTGTATTTGTTCTGTTCTGTGGTGGAGTAGCAGATCAGACACACCAACCAATCTGAGCTTGTGAGTTGTATAGGCCTACATATTCTTCTATTTCGTTATACTTTACTGAGTTAAATGTATGTGGCTAAATGTGTTAAATTATTATCAATCATTATTATTATCAATTAAATGTTATCAATTGAGAAATTATAAAAGATTGATAAAAGTAAAACAACATAAAAAACAGTAAATCAACACGCTAATTAAAGCAGAACTGTACAATTTGTAATGCAACAGCTTCAGAGTCAATGTGATGGCTAAATAAGCCGAGCCGTGCAACAATGGGTGCACTGACCTAATGATCCTGCCTCTTTCAAGTCAAATCGGGCTATGGGCTTCCAGAATAGCTGAAGAAAAAGCAAAACTGAAGGTTATCTGGCATTTTTGCATTTGTTCACATTCTGTCTATTATTATGCTTTTTTCCAAAAATAATTGAATCGGAAGAGTAAGAAAGTAAATTTCTTAAGCTGGTCCTCAACATTAACACTAACACTATTGCCTTTCTTGACTTCAACAAAGCTCAAGCAGGAAATGTTCTCCAGCCAGCCAGAAAAAAGGGAAAAGTGAAAAAATAAAAATGGTTGGACATACCAAATTGAGACGTAAATATGATTTTGATTTACTCTTGGATGCAATCGAGACTTCCTTTCCGAACATCAGGAGTAACATTTGTTCGGGAGACTGGGAGGAATTTAAAAGCTGTCACATGCTTGATTCATTCCCATATAGCAAAATGTTTTTGCATGCTCACAGCCCCATTTCCCAGCTTGCCTAAGAATTTCAGTATAACCTGTATGGCTATAATCGAGGGATCAGCTGAAGGATAACATAATTCTTCAATTCTTCATGCACTACATCCACGTCTGGATTTTTTAAAAGTCCTCTTCATTGTTTTTGGTTTGTGATCTTGATTTTTCAGCTGTCCTGGCATGGGCATATGAGTAGCACAAGGTTAAGTGTTGTTGAATCATGCGGAATAATGAGAAGGCAAGGGACAGTTTTTGTTTGATTAGATTTATGTTATGCATTAAACAGTTTTTATTTAGTTGGATAGATTGAGGTGGTTTGGCTGCTCTGTATGTTCTGGGATCCCAGGTGACGCATTGGCTAGTCTGCCGCTGTAGTTGTGATGTGGGATCCACCAGCCAGGCAGGGGGTTGGGCCAATACCTTAAACACAAGTTAATATGGACAGAATGTACTCAATCATAGAACCACTATTAATTAGTTTTTGGTATAACATCCTTTGGACTGTAAGATCTGACTAATTATAGGAAGTCATTTTTATTTGTTTCAAATAAAAAACTGTAAATGTACTAAAGGGCTTTGCGATTATGGTGTCAAACATTTTGCTGAATAAACAAAATTTCTAAAAGATTGACAGCCATACACAGTAACATTGCTTCATCTGTGTTAGCTTCCTAATGTCCATAGTTGTTGATATAGTCCCAGAGCTGGAGAAGGCAAATGAAAATTGTCATTATAAACCCAAAGAATATCAAGGCAAGTGAATGATGCATTGTTTTTTTTATGTCTTTATCAATTCAGAAAATTATTAAAACTTGGTGTAATTATGCAGTCTCCAATGAAGCTATACTTTTAAGTGCAATCCATTTCTCAGACTTTTAACTAGACCCAAGCTGTTGTAAACGACAGCAAATGTATATCGGCGAACGCCCCATGCGTCTGCGTCAACTGCTATGACAACAACGGCCTTCTTGATCGATGACCACTACAGTCATACAGGCACACTAACACACTCATTCATAGGCAAGGTGGGTTAAGTGTCTTGACCAGGGACACAACAACAGTTTATGCTTGGGGGGGATTCGAACCGGCAACCCTCCTGTTGCAGGTTGAACACTTACCCACTGTGCCACTGCCGACTCGATTTGTCTGGATGTTTGTGAAGGATTTCCCTAAAACTATGTTACGTGTCCCGGCAGGAACCGTGGCAACGACAACAAAAAGAGTTATCTGTAAAATAAATGTAGAGTGTGAGAATAAGAACGACAGAAACACTCTTGTCTTTCTCCAGATTGCGTATCTTGATTATCTTACACATCATATTACAGTACATTCAATGCTTTCAATGTCCAGTACAAATAAAGACTGATAAAGTCAAAATAAAATACAAATCTGTATTCTTTCATCTTTTGTTACTCAAAATTTA
>JAVQKG010137453.1:0-16959 GCA_036025885.1 Hypseleotris bucephala | reverse complement strand
GACATTCCGTACCAGCAATTCCATTAGATATTCTTGGTTTTGTTTGTGGAATGAAATCACAAAGTTTTTTTTGTTTTTTTTGAGTCTAGCATACTCCAAAAGCTTTTAGAGAGCAGCTAATTAACAAAAATCTCCAGTAAATATCAAAATAGCAGTCATTATAAGCATGTTTAGTAGAGCCAAACAATCATTGAGATAACCCTGCATCTCAACCTGGCATGGACTACACAACATACGTCCTTTCCTAGTCAAAAACGTGCTAGCATTTTTCAAAATACTTTCAAAAGATCCATACCTCTGGCTAGTTTTCAAAATGGTATCATCTTTCATCAGACTGAATGTAAATTTGAAATGCCAGTAACCCTAAATAATCTCTTTTCCTTCCCCCATTCATAAACTCACACCCCTGCTGATCCTCTAAATGGTTGAGTCCGCTAGCCCGGGTTGACCTTCTTGCCAGCTAGTTGTTGGCCACTTATCACTAAAATGGGGGGAAGGGGGTCAGTTGAGGTAGGAGAAACAAAAAATAGCAGAACCCCTGCCAAGTCCTCCAAAAAAGTTAGCAACTGGTGCGACCACTCTAAACAACAAAACAATGATTGCTCTCTTGTCCGTGATTTCGTGCCAAGAACTCTCGTGGTAGAAATTCAAAAACAAGTGGGTGGATGACAAGTAGCGCCGATACACATTAGCGCCATGGTGGGAGAGATGCTAACCGTGGGACTACTGAAAACCTTTGTGTACGGTGTTTTGTATCAGATCAAAATGTCTATATTGTGTAGAAACGGGGGGAAAAATAAGTTCGCTTGACAACTTAAACGGTTATCCGCGAGTAATGCTAACTACCTGGTAATTATCCTGTCAGCCACGCTACAATTGCGAATGCTCAGCCACAATAAAGGAGATGTTTCATAAAAGTGATGGAGCAGCAGCTGTCGGTGGGATAGAAACATGGATTGGTTAGAGGTTTGTTGTTGGAGATGTGGAGTTAAGTGTAGAAACGTATGAAATGTAGGTTTAAAGGACCTAGTAGGTCCATGAAAATGAAGAGGGAAGGGAATAAATTAAAAAGACTACAATAAAGAGTAAGAAATATGGCCGACACACATGTTCTTTAGTCGGATATGTTGTTAAATAGTGTTGGCAACAAGGCTTCTCTAGGTGCAGGAGCAGGCAGGAACAATTTGCCCCAATTTATGACTGATAGGGTCAATTCGTTTTCAGTTCTTGGAGAGGTCTGTAGCTCAACATAATTAATTACTCAAAAATGCCTGAATGAAACGTAACATAATTTTAGGTATGTGTTTAAGGGTAGAAACAACATTAGACACTGTTAAAAACAAAGAAAAGTCAATTAAGCCTAATTTTGGCCCTTTAACGAATTGCATGTTGAACTGGCATAAGCTTTACACACTGAACATTTATCTGGACTTGGGACTGGCCTATTACCTCCTGTGTTTTGAAATCAGGACATAAAGTCTCTTTTACAGGGAAGTTGTGGACCCAATGGGGAATCTCTTGTAGGCCTATGTGTTTTTAGAATATTAAAAAATGAAGTAAGAGTGTTTGGTTTTATGAAAGGCAAACAGATTTAATCAAGTGTAGGTATCATTGTTATATTTAGATACAAAGCAATGTTAATTTATACTAACACAACACTGTGATGTAAAATTTACTCAGAACCTACTTTTAAAATCTAAAGTTCTATATTGTATAAATTTAATTAATACTGCGGCGTGCAACAAGTGCAACATTTTTTTTATTAAATTCAACTTTTCATTTCTTATAGTGTGTGCAACCATGGGGGAGGAGGCAGAAGTTATGCAGGTAGAATTGGTGTAGTCTGGCTTGCTAGATTTCCCTCACTCACTTGATGCACTGCTAAAGGGGGGAAAGTGCGCTTGCAAATTGGTAAGGACGAATTACCGGCATTATACCTATTGCCACGTTACAAATGAATCGCCTCGGCATATAAATGAGAGGATTTCTGCTTGGAGAGGGAAAGAAACTGAGAACACAAGCAATCAGGGGCAGCCATTTTTTATGTTTTTTTCTATATACTTTTTGTGTGTGTGTGTGCCAGTAGCCGGAAAATTATGCTAGCGAGTAACAATGAGCAAATTGAACCGAACCAAGGTCACGCTCAAAGACAAGGCGGTGTGGCGGTGGGTGGGAGCGGCGAAAACAGATCATGATAAATTGGCTCAACATTTTTACAAAACGCCGGCCCGTAATGCAGCCAGAAGCTAGCCTGCGCAACCCCGCTAGCTCAAAAAAGGGCCCAGGTTAGTTTAATAGCAAAGCAGGAGCTAGCTAGGGTTTGTGATGTATGGAAAGCAGGCGGTGGCACTAATTGCGCAATTACAAAGTGGAAGGGAAGCGGCGGCGTGTGGCGGTCGAGCGGGGAGGGGAGAGATAGTGAAAAAGATGGAGTAAGCGCTGATTTAATATAGGTTCTCACTGGTGTTCTGGGACATTTTGTATCACCTTAGAAACAAGACGAGCACTACATCCCCATAGTCATTGATGTTACAAATTAATATGCTCTAGATTAGAAACTTAATTGTAAAGATGGTCACATATGCAGTAACTTTTTGAATAAACTGTACTTAGATTAGCTTCATTGTACCGTGTATTGTTGAAATGGTTGTTGAAATAAATAAGCATTCAAAAATTATAGAAATTTTGGATTGTTTGTATCAAATTTTTGTAGAATAATTAATCTGAAATAATCGAATAATCATGAAATATACAGACTCTCAAACATGACATTTGCTCAGATAAATGTGTGTGTTACGACCCACACAGAGCAGTAATTAGGACAAAATTGTACATTTTGCATTACAAATTGAAAGTCTTCTTTGTCTGTAAACATGCTCTATCCAGAGGTCCTCGGGTGGCGTAGATTTAGCTTCACCTGGTCCAAATTTTGTAAAACAGACAAAAAACTCATATCTATGCACTTTTTGCAATCCACAGATTCATCAATTAATCGTAAAAATAGTTGAAAGATGAAATGATTACCAAAATAATCATAAGTTGTATCCCTCTAACTATTCAATATACATAGCAGCAAGTCATAATAGACATCAATACTGGAAAATATAAACTCAATTTATAATATGCAAGAAATATGAGCACTATTATTGTTAGACCTCTTCTGGCTTCTTATTTATTCACAATCACTTTTTGGAATCAAAGACTGAGACTGCGCTTACTGAAGTGCATTGGTTGATTTCCATTGCTGTGTGTTGGTCCATCCTCTCCCTGGTCTTTAGTGCATTGACAGAGTAGTGAGTGCCTTGTTATCCATGTAAAGACATATGTAAACATGACTAACCCCTGACCATTTTAGTCGACTATTACAACTGAATTAGAGGCACATTATGAACCCATCACTGTGATAATCTAATTTGCAATAATTTGTTATACTTCTAAATGATGGCAATTGTAGTGTTATTAATTAGATCTTTATAGAAATTGAATTTGCTGGTAATTATGTGAACATGACTTAAATTTGTGGATAAATTGGTATGGCTATCTGGACAAAAATTAGGTCTTTAAAAATGAATTTTATTGAGTGCTTTATCAAAACTCAAAAAGAGAAGTCAGAATAAAGTTAGCTTGATTTGGTACTTACTGCTTTGGATTGGAGATTTTAAAGTTCTCGTTTGTACTCAGTTTAGTCCTGGTTTAGACTTGGTTTAAGTTCGAGTTTTTAATTTTTTTTAAACTTAATTCTGATTTGGTTTAAGACGTGGTTTATCAGGATTTCATTTTTTGTCCAAAGAATGTTACATGGAAAGATAAATATTTCACAAACATTTTAGGTGAAAAGTGTAAGAAGTACTGTACAAATCAATTTCTACGGTCATTTTGGGTGAAAATAGATAATAGAAAAGCTTCCTTCCAATAGCATACTTGAACTCCAAACAATACTACTTGCTTCTATGACAGGCAAATAATTGTGCCAGTTTCCCTCCACTACGGAAAGCGCAGAATCCACGGAAAGGGCCTGGGATCGGGAGGGAAGGGTGCGAAGGGAGAGCCAGGCACAAGAAGAGAATTTGTCTTGCGCGTTGATGAAAGGACAATTTATTAGGAGCTGCTCAGGGAGACAGAATATTTTGCCCCAGTGCTTTACCGACTGTCTGGATGAGGAATGGGAGCGTATTAGCGCAGTGCTGGGCCTCGCGCCTCAAAAGCGGGCTACAACCTGGCACCGCACCACCCCGGCCCAGGCAAACACTCCTGGGGGTCGGGGATCAGGGGCAGAGGGGGTGGTGGTGGATGGATGGTGGAGGAAAATCCAGATATGAAATAAACTGAGAAGTGCTTTTGTAACTTAATAAAAATCGCAACTTGAACTTTTGTCCGCCGCTATAGCATTCGTGACCTTTTTCAAATTTTGCTAAGGGAGTTAATGACCAACCAATATGATCAGCTAAGGTTAAAATTTTGAAGTTATTAGCCAGAAATGCAGTGCAGATTAAAATAGACAGTTTATTTTCCCTTAACTACATTGTATCTACCTACCTAAGTACATTGTAACTAACCCCAACCTTAACCATTCTGTATATTCAATGTAGTTACGTAGTTCGTTACACAGTGTATTACATTGTACTTAATGAGGTAGATACAATGCAGTTATTGGATAATGTAAAATAAAGTGTGACCAAATATTACAGTCCAATAGTGTTCAATGGCTATCAAAGTCACTGGTTGAATGTTTTGGTTTAAATTAGACCCATTTTTTCCTGTTGTTTAGTACTGTTTAGGCCAATCTTAGTTTTGACAAATTTAGCCCTGGTTTAGTCCTTGTTTAAACCCAATATTGGTTGATGTAATTGTGGTTTATTTCAGTTCAAACATTGCATTGATTGTCTGGTATAGCCCATTTCCCTAGTCTTTAGTGTATTGACAAAGTAGTGAGGGTCATGTAGTCTGATATACATTGATTCCGTGATCAATGGCCCAATAACCACAATCCAATATGGAAATATCATTGAGACACTGTTTAGAAGGTGTGACTGTCTAATTTAGCATGAAATATCAATGCATCCATCTTCTTCTGCTTGTCCTGGAAAGGGTTACAGCTGACGACCGTACCATGAATCACTCATATGAAGCTATTGGTGTCAACTACTGCCCTGAACTGTGGCACCACTCAGCATATCCATTTACATCAAAACTCTTAGTGCACTACTTTTAATGCACATAGGCAACTTCAAAAACAAAAATAAGAATAGAATTTGTATGACATGCTATTTTAAGCAAAGCATTTAGTTGTAAAAGCAAATGGCTAAAGAAATAGTTTACATTGGTCAACTTACTGTGAACAACCTATCCTCAGGCCCTGGCAAAGATCCTGGCTCAAGATTTGGAGATGGTGTCCACCAGCGCACGTTTCTCTGGAAAAAGATGGGTCAAATGCAGATGATGAATTTCCCTACAGCGACAATGAAGTACACCAACTCAACTAACGGTAAGAAACCGAATTTCAAGTCAAAACGATTTTATTGTCTTACATTGTAACAGTAAATACGACAGCAAAGAGCAGAGCATAAATTAATGTACTGTATCACGATTCAATGATCCCTTTTTGTCATATTTTCAAATAACAATTTTTATCGCCATATTGCCCACCCCTATTTCACTGTCTTTCTCCACTGTACCAGGTTAGGGTTTAAGTTAACCTCAAGCTAACCCAACATATCACTAAGCCAATCTTTAAAGCAAAAAAAAGTAGCTAGCTTCTTGCACCATATAAAACTGCAATTGTCTTTCCATTGCTCCATCCAACACTAGATAAAACAAAAGGCGTCGGTTTACAAAGCTGGTGGTAATATCTTGCGTCTGTATGGTCTGTTTGCTTACTCCTGCCGCGGCGGTGAGATTAGCCGGCACCCCGCGTTTGCCGGCCTGACAGACAGCGTGGTGACGGGGGCAGCGCGGCAAACAACACCTGTGCACATCACCGCGCCGAGCTATCCCAGGGTAGAGCTAACATTAGCATGCGGCGGTAAACACGCAGCGAGCAGGTGTTCCATCATCCATTACCAACCGACCAGCTTTGATTGTGTTTAGGTGAGACAATGTATACTGCTGTGTAAACCAAAGCTGGGTACGTAATTAGTGGGCTTTCTTTACAAAGGCTAGCATTAACCCGCGTGTTAACCCATAGGATGCATCAAATGACAGGAATCAACTATACGATTGATTCTAGGTAAGCAACAGCAGACAATACACTAATTTCCACAACCTACTTTTTCGACTAGACCTAATAGAGTGGCTCCTAGTGTGGTCTTTAGCTTAATCTTTATCATACATTGTGATGGAGTGGTTATTTGAGTTGCCTGACTGTCACATCAAGCTAGTTTTTTACTTCAACAAGGCATTTTCACAACAGAACTGGCACTCACTAGCAATTTTCTTCTTGTTTGACCATTCTCTATAATCTTAAAGATAGTTGTGTGTGAAAATCAACAGTTTTTGAAATATATATGTATATATATAAATATAGACTAAATTCATTGAGTTGCTACCATGTGATTGTACCTTATAATATGGCCGTATCATAATAGGGGCTTGTGTGGTAAAAAATATTAAATGAAGTTCATGATGTATAATATAAACCCTGTATTTTCTATTGAATGATAATTAACTTGTGGACATAATCATTATCACATATTATTGTTTGTCTCAAGGCAGTCAGAGTGCCCATTCATCATGTGGTAAAGTCTTTTGCTTTTGGAGGTTATGGGTTTGATTGCCTGCTGCCAAGTCTGGGAGGGCATCTGAGGTACAAAAAAGGGCAAGAGATATGGCAGATTTCCACTGTTCTACTATTTTGTGATTGTGGTAGCCGATGCAATATTACAACTTTGAATACATGAATTATTATGTTTGGCAGTAACTAGAATATGAAGTTGATATTCTGTATCCTTTCTCCAGACTTTAGAGTCAACAAAAGAACATTGTTTTCCAACTCTCTACTGTTTATGAATAGCAAGTAGCGAGCTTGTTTGAGAAAAAAAAATGGAGGGAATGCAGTGAAGCAGCAAGGTTAAAACTATAATTGTTTTTCCTTTTACCGCATTTGTTAATTTTCCGTTTTTTTTTCCTCTGTGGCAAAAAAACAGATGGTCAAACAGAAGCCAAGCGGCGTTCCCAGCATCTTCCAGGCAGGTCCCTCGGTGTATCCTGCCTCCACATCTCTGCTCTGGAACTATCTAAGCAGACTTCCTATTTATCTCTCGTTTTCGCCCGGGCTGCAGCTAGCTTGGTGCGGTTGACCTCCGGTGGGCACGCATTCATTTCACCTCGCCGTTTGTGTGCCGTCGATTAATAAAAAGTGACTAGGTTTTCAGCAAACGAGCTCTGGCTGATAAACGAGGACCCGCGCCTAATTGCTTGGTAAATTAAGAGCTCACAATAGTGACGCCGATGTGCGCCGCGGTTAATATTTAAAAACTCATTAGGTGTGGGATTGCGGTGGTTAGTTGGGCAGGCGGCCGCGTGTGACCACCTATAGGCCCGTGTGAGGGTGGGTATAGGGGTGGGAGGTGGGGCGGTTGATTGGTGCAGAGCTGCTTTAAGGTGACTTTTACCTCCAGATTGTAGGAATTATTCTCTCACAAATGCACACCAGCACTGGCCTATATACTGCCACATATGTTCAGATGTAGGTTAATGCAATGACTGCTTCTACAGACCTTCAAGTAAATGGCTCTATGTTGAACATCACAAGTACATGTTAGAACAATGATACATCTAGTGAAGGTTAATATTGACTTGATTTTGTCCTGGTTTAGTCCAGATTTGGGTCTTATTTAGACCTGGTGTAGTCCTTAGTGTTTGTTTAAATCTTTAGACCTGGAGTAAACTTGGCTTATTTTCTTGTTTGGTTCTGGTGTAGATGTCATTTAGCTCTCGTTTATACTGTGTTCAGACCTCGTATCGTCCTCATTTAGCAGGTTATTTTTAAGACATGGCTTAATCTTAGCTTAGACCTTAGTCCTGATTTAGACCCTAGACAGATAATCTTGGTTGAAATTTGGTTTATTTATTTATTCATTGCCCACGCTGCACACCCTTATCCTAACCCTAACCCTTAATAACATAGAAAGGGGAAAATGTTAAACAGAATAATTACTGTATTTCACAATTATGTATAATATCAAAATGAATTTGGTCTGTATGACATTGTATTATGACCAGGGATTTTGTTAAACCAAATTGGGGATTTATCAGGGTAACAAAACATGTACATGTAAAGTCTGCTTCCCCCTCCCCCTTATCTACTTTTACCTGATAAAGTTCTAGGTTTCACCATCTACCCCAAGTATCCCCCATGTTAAATTGCCACTACTTTCATTTACTTGTCATGACCTTAAAAGCCACTTGCACCAGAATAAACCGACACTTTTCACACACAAATTCATCTGCATGACGCCAAACAAAATCCTTGTCAAATTACTTTCCCTACACAATCTTCCACCAAAGTCGACCTCATATCCATTCCATGCTTTTCCGACTCCATGTCACGCACCATTCGGAACGCCGGGCCTGGCAAATATTGAACATATTTATCCTCTCTCCACACATGAATGGAAAGCCAAATATATTTAGTTATGGATTTGTTGTGGCTTAATTTGCATGACAACAAACTACCTTTGGTGCGGGCAATTGGCAGTAGCCGATATCATCTTTATTATTATTGAGCCATAATGGGGTACTACAGCCAGGGAGGAAATTGAGCAAGTTAGGAAAAGGAACTAGGAAGCAGACACTTGGCTTATGGTGATGGATCGTAAGTCTAGTAATTTCTTCTTATTATGATTGGCCAAGATCAATATTTTAACAGTTCGGTTACGGCCTTCAGTACAGTGGTTTAATATGTATTATTCATAGTGGCGCGGGGAGGGGGAGATGGGGGGAGATGTGTGGTGATGGGGGAGAAGACATTTTTCATTCAGCGGAAAGGAAGGAGGAGTGTGTAATGAACATAAATGGAAGTGGGTTGAGTATGGCTCAGCGAAAAGACGTGCAAGAACTTGCTGTATTATTAGATACACCTGTTTCAAAATGCTAAAAGTCTCCTGGCACCTAGAGGAGAGTCATTTCTGCTGCGATGGTGATGGGGGAGAGTGAGATGGTTCTGCTGATGAGGTGGTGATGGGGAGAGTGAGATGGTTCTGCTGCTGAGGTGGTTATTGGGGAGAGTGCAATGGTTTTGATATTGAGGTGGTGATGGAAGAAAGTGAGATGGTTCGGATACTGAGATAGTGATGGAGTAGAGTAAGATGGGTCTGGTGAGATGGTTCTTTCGGATTTGAAAAAAGACCAGCTCCGTCTTCTCTTTTGGAAGTGCATGGAAGTGGTTTTTAACACTCTTTTCTCAAATACACCTCGTACCATGGCAGCTAGCTAATCCTGTAATCCTTAGCACACTTGTCATTTTGGAAGGCTGCTTCAATATACCTGCAATTCTTACATTGAAAACTATTGTTAAGCCATAATATTGTTCAATGGTAGAAAATACAAGGGTCAATAGTACAATTGTAAGGATATAGATAGGTAGCAAGAAGCTCCAATTATAACAAGCTGTACCAAAGTGTGCATAGCTGGCAGAGAAGGGACTAGGATTAGGAGATGTGACATATTCATATCTGACCAGACTTAAGGCGGCTCCACACGGGGAGGCTCTGTCACTATCAAAGCAGTGGGAAATCAGCCAGTGAGGGGAGAGATAGGGATTCTTTACAAAGCCTCCTTAAAAAAAAGAAAATCCTACAACCCCTGAAAATCTACCACCAACCCCCCTTTACTTAAGTCCCTATGTGGAGGAAATAGAAAGCAAGTATTGGAATATTGGCTTACCTGATGACATACCACAAAAAAGACTACATGTATCTGACGGAAAATAGTCAAATTAGGTTGAGAAAGAATTTGAAATGTTTTATATTCCAGAATTTTGAATGTCGAGCTTGTAACGTTTCTTTTTGGGTGGTTCATTGGAGTTCTTTGAGAAAAAATACTATGGCATGTCAACAATCAAGATCAGATTTCAAGCACAATTTTTATCAATTTTTGATGATGATCTTCATCAGTTTTGTTACAGCAAACCAAATCTAATAATTTACTAATGAATATAGAGCTTTCTAAGGCACCAAGAATTAAAATAAAAAAATTAAGTACATTTTTCATAATTTTCATTAACTAAGAGAGGTGGCTGCCATACCATACAGTCCGACAGCCCTCTGACCATATTTTAACATAATCACATTAACACTTCCATAAACTTCCATAGTTTGGCAAGTGTCTTTCCCAAATAGCCAAAACAATATTATCATATTGGGACTGGGATCAAATTTTAAGCCATTCAAATAATGGTTTTCTAAAATTAAAAAGAGTTTGAAAAATGAACAAATACTATATCTGACCCTATTCCATGAGGTAAAGTTGGTCTTCTGTCATTATTTTTTTTACTTTAGTCCCTCCCCTGGCCTCTACAGACTAATCACATTACTGATTTTGTTGATACCACTTTGACCAATAGTAGTGGAGTTTTACTTTAGTCCCTCCCCTGACCTCTACAGACTACAGACAACCTACTTCACACCATTGAACAGTGTCAGGTTGTCAAATTTAAGTATAATGTTAATGAATTTTAAAACTAATTCTAATGTATTGATCAAGAACAGTATATGACCAGCCTTAACTCTTTGAATCCCTGTCAGAATCAAACCAAGCAGTCCAGTCATATTCCACAAATCCACCTTAAAAAAAAAGAAAATCCTTTGCACCCCCATGGTCTCGTACCTACCCCCCTCCTCCTTTAAGTCCCCATGTGGAACAAATGGGAACGCGGAGAAGCTAGTGGTTCTGGGTCGCGCTGTAGCTGATTATATCGGTGTGAGCTAGCCCCCGGTTCGGTAATAGGCTCCTTCTCTGCCGGCCGTGCCTAACCCCGACTCTACCCCTGGCAGCCGAATTAATCAAGCCTTCTGGGATACATCCTCCATCCCCTACTCCGCGGGCAAGCCACTCGGTAGTCATTTAGCGGCCGATCCCACTGTCAAACCCACTGTCATTTAGACCCTTTTTTCATTTCGCGATACCCCCCCTACCTCCCCAAACCTCTCAGTCTTCACATGTAGAAAAATGGAAATGGTGTGACAGATTAGTCTAATGTAGGGGACTTTTTATAGACTACCTATTATGGTCAAACAGAAAAGAGAAAAGGGAAAAATAAGGCACATTGTCAATCCACGGTCCTGCTTTGTAATTGGGAGATTGTTGGCGACCCCCCAGATCAAGTCGACGCAGGTATTTTCCATAAAAATGATTTTTCTTTGAAACAATTGCAAAAAACGGTGCAAAGTGACAACGCAGAAAGTCATAGGTGCGTATTATTTGAAAGTATCCACAATTTTAGTTTTTAGTATTTTTAGTGACATTGACAGAACACAGACATCTCTGATAAATAGGTTGTCGGTTTGATTTTCTAGGCTTGTCGATAATCTCTTTGAATGGAATAGTCCTTCCAGTGGGTTGTCTCTGGCTTTCTCCTCCATATGTATTGGTGACTCAAGGTAAATGAATAAATATGGTAGTGGATATTTAAGAAAAATGGTTAGTCAAATACTCCAGCCACAAAAATGGTGCCAGTCCTAAGCCCATATAAAATCAGAAGTATGTGTCAGGGAGGCTTCTGGTGCAAAAAAGCAAAATTGTGAACCCAAGTAAATTTTGTCATAACGCTTATAAAAGGAGAAAGGGACATAAACAACAATGTAAAGTTGTAATCAACCTATCATTGCAGCTAAAGTATGCCAGTTGTAAGCCCATGTAAAATAGGAAAGTTAAAAGAGAGAACCCACTGTAACACAACAAGGACATGCAGACACCACAAGATCATAAAAGCATAAAACTTGGCCATATTATTATTCTCCTGTCCTTTTTGGTCCCCTAATTAACATATTCCTTCTAACCCTAAGCCACTTCTAAGCCAGACTATCTTGTGTCCTGATTGTGACACTATAGACAGCCAACCAAAACCTGGGGCCATAACTACCACCTCCACCAATTACCGCAGCTAACCGTCCCTAGGGTGCCCCCTCATATCGGGCTAACCTCTCCGCTAAGCCCACTTAAGTGACCTATTTTGGGCTTGCGGGCTTTCCATAGAACACCTAGCAGGATCAGATTTATGCCGTATTGAAATACAAAGCACAAATTACCCGCGGATGAAGACCATTCCGAAGTATTCCGTGTTGTTCCGAGCTCCGACCCTTTTTCCCTCAACAAGGCAGAAAAATATTCATGAGTAAACAAAAGGAGTGATTTGAAAAATGGCTGGAGGAAAAGAGAGATTAATAAAAAGCATGAATAGTGCATTATGGAGGAGCTGGTCGGGGTTATGGGAGATTGCGTTTGGGCTTTATTAAGAGGGTAGCACTCAGTGGCAGTCAAGAAGGGGCTAGGGACGCTTGGTTGGGGAAAACAAGAATCTGCATTTTATAGATGCTTAAGTACAATTTCACAAAGAAGTTTTGGGAAAATCAAATTCCAAGTATTGTATGATTTTATGTGTAGGCTACATCAGACACAAGTACCATTTCATGTTGCTGAGGATCATACTTTAGTCCCAGTTGACACAATTGACAAGTATCCAAAGCTTACATTTTTGTCACTGCTGAAACATTTTTAAAACTCTTTTCCTATTCTATACAAAGATGTTAGTCTGGTTTCTCATTGATTGCATTCAATTTCAAGCTATAAACTGAGTTTAAAAATTCATAGTAAACCAATCAAAAACTATAGATATGAGGCTAAAAAGCCACACTTGGAGCACACAGCTTGTTGTTAACAAGGAAGTCACGTTAGCGAACTTGGTATATGGCATGGCCAACAAAACACACGGCTGTGGCTTGTGATTGGTTCGGTTGATGATGATTATGATTCGTTATGAGAAAGGAACCAGACCCCACTTTTGAAAAACTAGAAAGTAAGAAGAAGAAAAAGAAGAAGAAAAATCTGTAACACTTTATTTGACATCATTCCTTAACTACATTGTATCTACCTCATTAAGTAGAATCTAATCCACTATGTATAACAAACTGTAATAACTTGTAACTACATTTTACCTAACCCTAACAATTATGTATGTACAATGTAGTTACATGTTATTCCAGTTTGTTACACTGTGACTGAAAAATGTGACAAAAACAATTGCTATACAAACTCAAGCTGTACACATCTCCACATCAAAATTGCCACAAAAACTGCCACTCTTCCTATCCATCTGACTGGACTTCTACACTAATCCCATGCACACACCAAAGCACTCTTTGCCTGGACCGGGACGACACCAGAAAGAAGCCGACTGTGACTGAAAGTACAGCACTGGACCCTAGACTGCACCAATTAAGATAAGAGGCCGTTAGCATGGAGCGCTTGTTTGACACGCTGTCATGCTAACGAGGATGACGCTAATTTAACGGTAGGAGCAAAAAACGCTGCTAGTCATCAACGTTTACGTCCGGGCCAGAAAGGGAAGGAGAACGTACATGGGTGTAAACACGAGAGGCGCTTTATTAAGACCTCATTTGGAACTAATGGTAGATGACAAGTACAGTCTCACAGGACACGGACACCAGCACAGAGGAGGATATTTCTTCATTCTACCTTCAGTGTAGGAGAAAGCAAAAGGCAATGGTGAAATGGAAAGTTAGGAGGATATTCGGATGTCTAAAGTCTATTCCAGTAACTATGGGCCTTAGGTGGGGTACACCCTGGATAATGGCCAGTTAGTCACAGGGCTGACACAGAGACACACAGATAGACAACCACTCCCCCAAATCAAACTTGTACATTATGAATAGTGTATTATATGAGAAAAAAAGAGAAATACAATGAATGGAAATGTGTGGCTGTGTTTAGGTCCTCTATCTTGAAACTGATTTCACTTCTACCGCTCAAGCCTACACCAGCTACTTTGGGCCTGAGGTAGGGTATACATGAGAGAATTGTTTACATTAAGCTTAAGCATCAGCTAACTTTATTTTTCATAAATCCTCATGTGAACTTTCTAGACCATTTACTGCATCTTATATTTTTTAGCTTCGCTTTTAGCTAAACAAAACTACTGCACATCTCAGCCTCCCAAACAAGCGCGTGCCGGGCTAACTTTTCGCTAACACTAAGCAGGTGCGGTAGCTCACGTACATAAGCCTGGAGTTCCTGTTTGTTTGGGTTTGGCTCTCTCCACCTCGGGGCCCCAAGAGGAAGTGAGCTGGCCTGGGTTCTGCTCTGGATCAACCCTGGACAAGGAGGAGAAGAAGAAAAACAAAATGGCCGATGTTTATTGTGTTTGTAGAAGCCTGGAAGTGACTGGCAGTTAGCATGCGGCCCGCGTCAAGAAGGACATAATCCAGACAAACTCTTTAAAAAGACATAACCAGGACCACACCAAGAGACAGTTAAGGCTCATTTAGACTACATGTCAAATATACTTCTGGGGCCAGTATTGAAGGCAGACTAGCCAAAACTGAACTCATGTAAACATTACAGGTACATTAAAACTATACTTCCAAAAGTTAAGTTGATCATAAATGCAATCCTATAGGCTGTTTATTTCCTTACCACAGCTATCTTTGCATATACAAAGATGAACAATTTTAGTGGAATATTGTTTGACCAATTTTCAATTACCAAAAACTCCATGTCCACACATTGGTGATTGCAAACTACATCAGTCACCACAGCCATATTCTTGGTTATAGAATATTCGTGAAGTTACAACAGTTAGCCATTTTATTTGATGTAGTGTTTAGCATAAAATATTAGCATTGAACTAAAAGCTAAATAAAATTGTTTTTAGTTTTTTCTGGACAAGTACGTACAGAAATGTAGACAACCACAGTTTGTTAGTGCATAATCAGATTTAATCCACAATTCACCAGAAGTCATACTTTAAAAACTTGTGTAAAAATGTAACCAACTTAAAAAAAAAAAAAGAAAAAAAAAAGACCTTTAAATAAGAATCTATAACACCAAAGCAAGTCTACACACACAACACAATATCAACATGTGGGAATTTACTAAACAATTTAACATACAAACCCAATTCTATTAAAAATCCAATTGGCACCAATAAGTAATTCCTTCTTCTTTACCATTCTCATGTTAGCATGTGAATGTGTATGGGCGAGATAATGGCTTTGTCTAAACAGCAAATATTTCGCTCCAAATTAAACTAACCCGATTGCGCTTCTCTGCCCGCTTTGCGATAACCGGGACCTCCTGTAACCCCCGTACCTCCAATTAGAGCTTTGCCGAAAAAAGACGGTTGCATGTTTTTTGACCCACTTGAGATGCCGTAGTAGGATATTTGCAAGTCGGGGAAAAAAAAACATGATAGCTAGGGGCAAGTTGTGGGTCTCTATCAATGCAAAACAGACTAGCTCCTCAGGCTAAAAGGACATTTGACTTTTTATAAGCATTAATTTTGAAAGCGGTTAGGAAAGGAGACAGGAAGGAGGGCACATGAAAAGCATCTTCTGGAGACAAGAACATCTGGATTCATATTTGTGGAGAGCCCAGAGGAAATTGCAGATAGACAAAAGTCGTATGTTTTGGTTTATTGACTAATGCAATGGTGGAGGGTTAGCCAGCGATGTGATAAATACAGAAGCTGGGAAATGCATTGTGATGGTAGACTACACAAGGTTCATTTATTGTCCTAAGTGCAGTTTTTTGGATTCTTGCTTTAGTCCTGGTTTTAGTCTTGGCTTGGGTCTTGTTTAGTCCTGGTTTAGATCTTGTTAAATAGCTGTTCAGACCGGTTTTAGACCTTATTAATTCCAGTTTAGACCCACTTAATATCTATTTTTCTTTACTCTGTACTGTTACTTTAAAACAATATTATTCAAGTAAAAAGTAAGACATTTTGTTGCATCAAATATACAAAACACTTTCAAAAATGTTTCTAAAAAAGAATCTTTTTAACAAATTAAAGCAAATGAAACCAAAATTTCAGGATGTTTGGCTGTCAGGGGGGCCGAAGTTGTGTTTATATCCCAAAAGAAGAAACAAGTTATTTGAGTTTATCTTTGTAAACCCTTAGTCCGCTCCTAAAGATACAGGTGTCCAATCAGAGTGTTTGTTTTTAAGGCTAGCATGGGAGCTCCACAAAACAGCGTCAAATGGCAGAATGTTAACCTAAATGGATCCAAAATAGAATATGAAACATGCAAAATAAGACATAAAATAGGACCTTTAGAAATATATGAAGATTGCCAGCTATTTCAGTATCGTCTTTATATCTTCATCTTGATAAATAATGACAACAAGTATAGGCATCAGCGGCTCCCCCGACGGCAGGCTGAATGTGGAGGAGGGAAACTCTGCCAAAAATCTCCTCTCTCCTTTGACCACTGCACTGAGGAGGCTGACCCGTACACTGGCCTGCAACCAACCACACATACAACTGGAGGTGGAAGTCAGACTAGTCCAGGCCCAATGGAACATGGAGTTAGTTCTGGTCTAAATATATGAAGCAGTTTGGTGTTTTTGGCAGGGTGTAGAAGTTTGGAAATTTGGTAAAAGTTAGGATAGCTTAATGTTCTTTTTTTTTTATTTTTTATTTAACCTTTATTTAGCCAGGAAGGTCCCATTGAGATACAATATCTCGTCTTCCAGGGAGTCCTGGTCAAGATAGGCGGCAAGTACAAAATTACATAAAACGATTACAAACAGCACAAGGACATAAAACAGTCAATTATAAACTCATGCATTCATCATAAAATATAATGATACAGACACTTGAGGGCAATTACACTGCTCTATAAGATGTAACTTTAAAAGAGTTTTGAATTCTCTCACAGTCGGTAATACAAGAATATTTACAGATTCCTGCAGCTGATTCCACACATATGGTGCGCTGAAACCAAA
>JAVQKG010137437.1:0-10239 GCA_036025885.1 Hypseleotris bucephala | reverse complement strand
CAAATGAGATTGTAATTTGTGTAAAATACAGAAGGCAAACACATTAGACACTGCTGAATCACATCTGAAAGTCCACATTGTAGACTTATGTTTTGGAGCTGATGTGCATGAGTTGTTCTGCTAAAGTTATGCCTCCACGAGACAGAAATTCGGGGTTAGCCTTTATACCAAACAAGTCATCTGCATCTATTAATAACTTGGTGTAATTTGACAGGTTTATTTTTGACATGTTTAATTCAGAATTGATTTATAGCACTCGAGGCTCCAGACATGAGTAATGTTGATTGAAAACAGGTCCACGCCCTGCCGTCTGAGTTCACGCAAACCAATTTCTTAGTGCCCGTACCATGTAGCGCTTTCTGCATTTTAAACACTTCTGTGTCCTATGACCCTGCCAAGGCCATCAACATTTTCTCCTTTTCTTTACCACAGTAACAAATAAACAAGTTTGACAAATAATTATTTTTTTATAATTGATTGCCCTAAACATAAATAGTTACACCAAGCAACGTTTTTGCCTGAAATACTGACCAAATACCTGTGCCGTCTCCATGACTTCCTGAGATTTTTTTTTTTTGTGCAAATTTTTGTATTTACAGTGAAATAAACTATAATACTAAACAACTAAACAGACTTTACAAACCTTGCACAATGGCCCATCAGGGCAGACACAGAACCTAATATGTTAATATATTTTGTATTTTCAACAGTTAATTTCTGTTCTTTAAGTAAGGTTCACTCAGTACAGTTACATTTTGCAGTGCAGTTCAATTATTTATTTTTCTCACAAGCTATGACTGGAACAGATGGCCACTTTCACAGGCGTGTTTGTGAACTCCTAGGCCGGGTCAATCAAACCATTTTATGGGGCAAACGAAAACAAGGGAGGGTAAAAACGCATTAAAATGGAATAAAATGCATAAAAATGACATTGTGTTGCTGTGATATCACAAAATGAACTACTCTAATCAAAAATGTAGTTAGGGTTGGGTTTTTCTAATTTATGTAAAAGCTTTATTACATGCACAGTTGAAAGTTTACAACACAGTGTTTATAGAGTTCCATAAAGTCTACAAGGAAAACTGTTCCTGCTGCAAGAGCTTACAGGAAATGTTTTTGTTTGACAGTATCAATTGGAATATACAGAATACACTCACTGGCATTTTATTAGGTTGACCTTGTACCAAATAAAGAGGTACGCGTTGTGGTCCTCTGCAGCTGTAGCCCACCTGTTTAATGTTTTGTCATTTTGTGAGTTCAGCGATGCTCTTCTAAATCTAATGCACTGTATCATGATTCAACTATCTTCCTAGACTAGTAAATTGTCACAACCTCATATGATGATTTGATTTCTCTATAGCCATATAGCCCACTCCTACGTTCAATTAAACAGGCCTGCCTAATTAAGTGGCCAGTGTACATCAATTCAATACAAAATAGTGAAATTGAATTGTATGGCACCTAAAAATGGTTAATCACGCTTCAAATCTTAATTGTCTTTATCAAGATATAAACTTCCTTCTGTGTGCATCTGTCTCACATCTAAGTTATCCCTGTCTGTATCTGTTATCAGGAGAAACTAGCACATCAATTTGCTCCAAAATGCTGAATTACAGGGTTCACTTCCTAAAACTTAAAATGAAAAGAACTCAAGGCTGCACAATCAGTAGAAATAGACTTTTGCCTTAGAAGGTGGGGAAATAGTTTTTCACACTTGTTCAGGGAGTCGAAAAAGACAATTTAGATTAGAGTAAAACCTAAGGCATGGATTCAACAGAGTATTTCCGACGCGCGTGGAGACGTGCTTCTGCTCAAGTAATGACAGCCAGACATAGTTTTGTGTCTCCCTAATGAGAGCTCACCTTAAATGTGGTCTGTGTGATCCCCTCCAGACAAAAGCTTGTTAAAACTAAACCTGAACACTGCGTGAGATGTGGCCGTGCTTAAACTAAACCTGAAACAGCAGGCGTGTTTACCTGACCAGAATGAAGGAAGCATGAATCATGGTGGGTTTGCCTTTAGATATACTTGGCACCACACATTATCATTTGTACTTCTTTTTAAATGTTTGTGCATGACTAAGGAATATAGATTCAGTGGCCACTTTATTAGGTAGACACTGTACTTAATAATGAGGGCCAAATTAGGTCCTCATTATTAAGTTACCTACTTGATGTTGATGATAACCTTTTGCCCACATTAGTCAGTCCCATTTTTTTAATATATTTTCTTTATTGGGATGGTTCAGGCAAGTCTTGTGCAAAACATCCCAGTGTCATCAAAAAGGTCAAAGAGGAATGCTGCCAGGACCTTCAGAAAGTGTAAAATTGATTTGGAGAGATGCCCATGAGATGATCATAAATTCTAAGTCTTTCAAAGAGCACAAGCAGTTTTCTGTGTATCACAACACGCAGCTGAGCTTTTTTCTTCTTTTTTTATATACATAAATTGCCAGTCATTTAGAAATTACATTTTTTATATTAGTGAAAAAAATCAAATCTGATAAACACTGCTGCCAACAACAATATTTTAGCCTTTCTAATTAGGAAGGAATCGAATTCTGAAGCAAAACAAAGCAAGGATCATCGATGGCCCTGAACTGTTCCCACTGGGCCAAATTTACTAAATGAAAGTTGTGCTAGTAACTCACAGTGTCTGTAAAATTGCCTCCCTCGAGACATGATGCCTGCAAATGTCAGTGTCCTTCAGAGAATAACATTTCTAAACTCAACAACAGAAACATGCAGCTTGTCCCAGGTCAGACTTTTCAGATGTGACCTGTCTGTGTCCCAGCTGTTTGTCCACCATTTTGCCCATTTGGTTCATGTTTGTTTGCTTTATTATAAAGTCTACTCAATGTTTCAAAACTGACTTTTAAACCTTCTTCAAACATTGTCCTCTTTTGTCCTAGTTACCATGGAAACAGTCTTGTTGAGGACTGATGGAAGATGGGGGTATAGCATAGTCTTGTTATTCATCATTGTCCTTCTTGGTACCCTACTAAATCTTTATCTCCTTTAAGTTTTCAATTAACTGCTGCCAAAGAGGAAAGTCACTTTGAAAAAGTACTGATTTGTGTCTTCGTACATACACCCATGTTCTTTTATGTTGATGATTATCAGTTTAGATGTCACAAAAGGTCATTCAGCCTTGATGGAAGTATTATTTCACATTAATTTGGTTTCAGTCGTTGGGGACATAATGCACAGATGATGTGACTATAGTCACTTTATTAGGTAGGCCCTGTAGCCCCCAAAAATGTATTCTAATATTTTAGCTAAAACTCTTAATTTTTTGTTTTGTTCGTATTTTTGCAGATCATAGGTGAACAACTTAATGAGAAGTGATATTCTGCTATTTACATGCACTTTACATGCAGGTAATCAGGTCATCATAATTATGTGGCCAGCAAGTGGCCCAAAAATAGTAATTACTAATGGCAATATGCAATAATATATCAGAAACCTATTACCAAGAAACAATAGTACGGTTAGATCCAAGAGACAAAGACAGATGAAGTGTAAAGCAGCAACACAAGAAAGTGTAAAGAGGCGGTGTGGGTCTGTGATGCTGATCAAAGTGGAGGGGATACCCAGGGAAGGCAGGATGGATGGAAGGAGGAGAAAGCTCTGTTTGTGTTGATGTAGCCACAGAAGGAGCCAGGCCTATGTGCAACAGCAAAGGGCAGGATCAAACACAAGACGAGGGGGCGGGGGGTGCCTCAGTGCATATACCAACTTTTATTGTTTTCTGCAGCATCTTTTACGGGAATGCCTTTTGTTTTATGAGCTCCATGTTTCCCTTTCTTCCTTGGCAGATGCACGCGAGCACACCCACACGCAAAAAAACAAATTGTTGCTACCTTTCATTGCGCCTTCACATCTGCCAGGCCGGAGATATCCAACCACCATAAAAGACGTGGTCGCCCACTTTGAGCTTCTGTGACCTGGTGGTTGGGTGATCCCATAGTGCCCCATGCATTACCTCATTTGCCTTGTTTGGGTCGCTAATGAACATGAACTGACGGCGACTGAAACGAGGGAACAGCAGGAATGTTTAAATCTACACAGCTCCTGCGCAGCAGCTGACGATGTTATTTACATAAAGCTTCCTTGATTATCTGTTTGCCCGCCTGCACACACTTTTATGTTCCAGTCTGGTGGGTGCGAGAGCTGTGAATAAAAAAAAAAAACAACAACAACAAGTCACCAGGCAAGAATTTGATGTACTTTGTTGTTTATTGACATATAATGAGATACAATGTCAGTACCTTGTCTTTTATGGGGCTTGGTGCATGCACATCAAACAAGTGGGGTTTGTTTGATGCAGTGAAGAAATTTAAATGCATGTAAAATATGTTTTATTGTATTTACAGAAATATTAGTAAAGTTGGAAGTGAGTGAGAAATTATACATTTTTGGTATTTATGTTTTATATTTATGTTTATTTTTTAAAATGTTTCTTCTGAACTCTCACTTTGCATTTTGTATTGCATATTTTTGAACGGTAGTTATCTAACAAAAACCTACCGAAAACATTTGCACAGTTCTGTGTATTGCCTGTCCCTGATCAGATATAAGACTATTTTACAGTCTACACAAGCTCGGCTGTAGACTTCATCCTCTGATTTACTGCAAAGGTATCTTCCTTTTCCATGACACATCTCCACTTCTATATTCTGGTGTTGTGCTGAGAATGCTCTCTCCTTCTTTGAGGACAAGTCCAGACTCTCCACCTGACCTGAGCAGGGCTGTGCCCCAGAACACTGGCTTATCACTTCATTTAAACTACACTCATTCAATGTGTCTCGCTGATATTAAGGAATCACGTCAGCGTCCACATTTGCATGCTCGTCTGCGTCCGCTTAGATATTATAAAGATATTATAAAGACGCTGAACTGGATTAATTTGGGTAATTCTACAATGAATATTAATTAAATAAAAAAGAAAATAATTAATTAAAGAGTACATTTTTTGCAATAACTCAAATGTTTTCCCCATCTTCTTCAAACTTTCTGGACAGTTACATATCATGACTTAGTATATATATATATATGTCTCAGATGACTGGACCCTATATCACAGCAACTATATGACATTAAGTGGGGTACATAGCAGGCAGTTGGTATTTTGTTCTGGCAAATAATTCCAAATAATAATTGTTTGGGCTAGTATATCACATGCACATGTAAATTATGTCTCATAATGCAACTTTAAGACAGCTTCAGCTTGCACTTTATTGTTTTGGTGACTGCAGTCAGCTGTACCCTGACCACATACCACTGTCAGAAAGCTTTATGTGGATGTGTGGAGTGTTGTTCGATTTAATTAGAGCTGACTCTTTAATCATGTTTACAATGATTAGTCCACAATGTAACTCAGTTGCAAGCCCTAAATGCATTTAGAGAGCATACGGTGCCCAAGGTTACTGAAGTAACTAAGTTAAGAAGGAACATGGAGATATAAATAGAGCTTGAATGTAGTGTTAAAATACACTGTTACATTATCTACGTCACATGAGATGATGACTCCACGGCAGATCTGGTTCCTACATGTGTTACCCCACTCTTGTATGTTGGCGGTCCTACACTGTTCATGCAGATGACATTTCTTTTCTAGCAACTGAACACCTTGTCACAGGACAGGAGCAAACATAACTCTCAAAGGGCACATTGGGGCCAGCCTTGGACTAGAGCTTAGAAGGCCTTCGAGCTGCTGAGCTCCTCTGTACACTGCTTATGAATGATGCATGGCCTCCTGGAGTGGTGCAGCGAGACAGCAGCCATGGAGGCAAATGAGCATTGATCAACAGTGCTACAATTACACTGAGCTCAGCTTGTTTCTTCAACCATGTGCCCCCAGGAGCAGAGGATGGGGCCTGAACCACATGAAGACTTTCTGATGAGTGTCACTGTTTATGTGTGGTGTGCAGTCTTTTGTGTTTTTGCTTTGCTAAATTTAATAAAGAGTGCTTTTGATGTACAGAACAAGATTTGGACATGTACAGTCTTGGGGGAAATTGCTAATGATGACACATCTGCTGCTGGGCAATACATGAATGACCGCTTTAAAAAACAAACTATCGTATCTCCAATTACAGCTCAAGGAGTGTAAGGGAGCACATTATTACAAAAATATATGATATTCATGTTTACTATTTTGTCACAAGAATTGTCCCAAAGGCTTTGTTTTGACTTTGAAATTTTCAATAAGATGAAAGCTCCTTAGATTATTTTGATCTATTTTCTTATATTGTTTATGCTGATATCAGTATTTTATAAAATTGTGCAGCTATAGTGTATATTCAGAGTCCTCCTAGTTGCCAACATTCTGGACATTAAGTTCCTACATTTTTTTAATATATTCAAATATAAGCCTCCTCAGGTCTAGGAGGATGCCATTTAGGAGATATAAAGGCAGCATATTTATACAGCACTGGCTTAATTACATTGGTATTTATTTATAATCAATATTCATAATGATGTGATTACCTTTGCCACAACACAATTAAGTCATTAGTCTGTAACAACAGGAAGTGTAACTGAGATGTTTGGTCACAAGCAAAATGCCACCGTGTCACACTCATCTGTGATCATTTACCTCTAAATATTGGCTTCTTTTTTTTTCATGTATAAAATTCCAAACCGGATTTATTATTATTTATTACAATGCAATACTCTTATTCTGCTTTAAGGATGTTACCAGCTTGTTAAATTAGTGTGTATAAATTGTCTGTACGTAATAGCGTCTCCAAATGAGCTTATTACAGTTATATTGTAGCCTTAAGCAGATATTTTATCCCTTAAATCTGAAGTACTGGTTTGCTTGTTGAGCATAGAGCAGTAAAAGCAGTCACATAAGTCATAAAAGATAAATACATTTGTGGTCCTTTTTTACAACAGAAACATGTCTTAACCAATCTCACCTTTCCTTTTCTTTTCTTTCTAACTTATTACTATACTATTACTTTTCCTCAAGCAAAATCCATTCATAAGTATCCCAACTGCTCACTGCTCAACAAATTCCTGCACTGTAAATCTTTCACTCCGCACTTTTTTACATGGGCGTTTTTTGTCTCACAGTGCCACGACACTATTATAATACCTAAAATGGGACTTGTGAGTAGGTGACAGGGATGAGGCAGTTGAACGTGAGCGAGAGGTGTGAGATAAAAGGAAGCGATGGGAGGAATGTTCCAGGAGAAGAAGAAAGGTGATACACTGAGCCGGGACGCCGACAGATTGATGAATGGGTTCGCTGCACAAGGATACTGAGCAGAAACAAAGCTGCAAAAACACTTACGCGCCGACACATATACTTACATATGCACACCGGATTACATGAGAAGACACCCAAATACATGTGAAAACCATTACGCTAGCACTCCGATCTAAAAGTGTTTCTCCGATATAGACTTTTCACCTCCAGCACTTCCATCATTTGAGAAAATCTCAAGAGGCCCAAGAGATGGTTGTGTGTGCAAAAAATATCCCCTTTTTTCTTCATTCTGATAGTCACTTTGGACTTTACAGTTTGTCTTGAACATATTTCAAAACTAATTGCAATGACTTTGTGCTATACGATTATTAAGGTGAAGTACACTATTTTACTGAAGTTATATCAAGACTGGTTGTTTTATGTGTACATGTTGAGTCTTGGTAGTGACAAGCTTTGGGACCATTAAGCATGTACTTCTGCCAAAGATAATCACAATATCATCCTTTGTCCAAAGTTGTGCATGTTGAAGTAGAATTGGTCACTCTAAATTGCCTCTGTAGTGAATGAGTGTAGTCAGGAGTTATCTGTGACTAAATAGTCATTATCTAGTATTCCTCGTCTAAGGCCCATGGTTGCTAGCATAAGCTCCAAATAAAAGGGACTACACAAAAGAAGATGGATAAATTCATGACAATGTGCCAATTTATGAGAATGAACACAAAGTACATGCAAACACCCAAATACCAAATGTGAAAACAATTACAATAGCACACTCCAGTCTAAATGTATTACCCAGATCCAGACATTTCACCTTTAGCACTTATATTTTTACACTGGCAGCATTATTAATGTTGACTGTGTTGTCTGCTGTAGAGTGCTGACTAATAACTGTAAACAAGAACCACCACAGGGCATATCACAGAGCTCCAGTAATGGTTATTGCCCTCATCATTTATTGTGTGATTATCAAGGCTTGTAGATAGGGCACTGTCTCAATTAAATGTGCCATCAGCATTCAGAAGTATACACCTCTCAGTGCATTGCATTACATTATATGTTCACATCTGCTCAGAAGGTGAAACCAAGTCAAAACAAGGGCTAAATGAGAAGAAGGGTACATTTGAATAAGTCAAAACAGTATTTGAGCCACAGCTGAAATAAGTATAAACTAAATCTGGACTAAATGAGGAATGACCCATGGCTAATAAACTAGGTTAGCTAGGTTGTTTATAAAGAAGTTCTAAATCAGTGGCCAAATTTGCTAAATAAGGACTAAACCAAGGCTAAACAAGTTCCAAACAAAACCAGAACAAAATGTAATGTAAACCAAGTCACGCGTTGTCTAAATAAGTGGCATCCTTGCCACTGCTCAGACCTCTTTATAAGTTTGAAGATTGTTATCTGTCCAAGACCTATACTGTTTGGTTTGATGTATCTGTAACAATAGCAACCACTTTCTCCACAAGACTGGAATGCTCTCATCTGTTGACAGGGTGTAGCACATGGTGGAGCAAACTGTGCAAGGCTTGTGGGTACTAAATCCCTGACTACATACAACACAAGAAACAACTGTGAAAGTGTGCGTGTCATATGTCTGATATGTGTCCAACAAGAACACATAGTGTATTTCAAAACTGTTTTAGAGAGTTTTAAAGAATTTGTCAACATCTTCGTCACTTTAACAATGCTAAGATTTTAGGTCCTGTAAAAAATGTTTTTTCTTGGACATACAACTAAATTGCATGTTCATGTACAACTTTTTAAATATTTTTGTGCCATGCTAGTCATTGTTTGGATCCACATCAACTAAGAACCTGAAGACAATATGCTGGAAAGAAAATGTATAAAAAATTAAAACTTAGTCGGTTAAAGAACTTTTTGGTGAATGATCAAAATGAAGTCTGCCAAGTACTTGTAGGTGGTAAGTCAATAAAACTAGAGCATGTTTTCCTGACACTGTCTTGAACAATGAAAGTTTTTTTTCTCGTTACTCTTCATCATCTGTGTATTTGTTAATAAAAATGATCAGAACACACTGCGGTTCACACAGACCATTGACTGCGTGGACAGCTTATTGCATCATTGCTCTTTGATATTTGGCACCTCATGAAAAATTGACAAGAAACTCTGAATTGCATCACTTTCATTTGAGCCCGGAGTAGACTGGCACCTTTTAAACCATGACCTGTGATAAAAAACCCTGAAGCAATAAGTGCATCTATACCTGGACACTTTAAAGAGGCCATATGAAGACAATTTCAATTTACCATTTAATCAATTTTGATTTTGTTTTATAACTTGAAGTTGCGTAGAGAAGACCTGAGTAGTGCCAGTGGCTTCAGTCCCTTTAAGGCTCTCTTTCCCCCATAGTGGCCACGCCTACTTCCTACAGCTAATGAAAACAAAAAGTAGTGGGAATGCTGGGCTTTTTCATCTGTTGGCCCTTTTCCACTATTACTTTTCAGCCCTACTCAGTTTTCGGCCTAAAAACCTGCTTGGGTTCCAAGTGAGCTGAGCTAATACTAAAACAGATTGCCTGCTACTGATTGGTGGGAATGTTGGCACTACCAGACAAGTCATTGGCTGAAAGGTGTGATGTCCCGCTGACATTTATGCAGAACTCCAAAGAATTCTATTGTATGTGAAAACCAATAGATGAGTAGAGCCAAGTAGAGATGAGCTGAGTAGTGCCAGTGGAAAAGGGGCATTAGGAAGGTGATTTGAGCCAGTGAGAAGGTCAGGTACATGATTGCTCAGATGTATGAATGAAAAATATATATAAAGGATATGTAGAAAGCAATGTTATACAATGTCATATGGATCAAAAAACTAACATTAGCTAAACACCATCCTTTACATTTGAACTTCCACACACATGTCTTGTTAAGAGTGATGCATTTCTAGCCTCAAGTTATGATGAGAAATGATCAGACATTTCCCCCCAGTGATGGATGAAACCATATCAATTTACCATTTAATCAATTTTGATTTTGTTTTATAACTTGAAGTTGCGTAGAGAAG
>JAVQKG010137428.1:0-12497 GCA_036025885.1 Hypseleotris bucephala | reverse complement strand
GAATGGCAGCCACGCTTCCACCACCTTCTCCGATCAAGAAGGCCGTATGTGTTATAGCAGTTGACGCAGACGCATGGGGCGTTTCGCCGATATACATTTGCTGTCGTTTACGACAGCCTCGGTCTAGTTTTGCTCTAAAGACCAGTGGGGTTATAAACATTTAAATCATAAGGGTGGGGATAAATAAAATGTGCCTTATAGAATTAAAAGAAAAAGAAATTCTACAATAATCCATATTATCTCTGCATGAATGTGAGCTGCAATATGACTCAGTCACTTATATCATTTAATGGGAGAACTGGGAAACAATGGTCACCTTGTGACCAAATACCTGCTCAGTTTTTGGACCCAAGGTTTACATCCGGAAAGTCTTCCCCATTTGCTTATCATCAGCCAGCAGCAGGTCTACTATCCACTGAACAGTCGCCCAACCTCATTTAAGACCATTTGTTATTTCAGTTCCACTCCACATACTTTCCTCTTCAACTTTTGCCAAGAGAGGAGCTGAAGAGAGGGAGACAATCTGGCCCTGTTACATTAGAATATTGACTTTTGGCACTAGCTCAAACTGTGACAAAGATGCTCTGTTTAGACTTCCAAGCTGCTACATTTAGCATTAAGTTCAAAGCACAGACCGACTCCTTTATGTAAGACAAAAACAGTAAAGCCATATTGTAGAAAGCTATTTATGTTCAGCTGCAAGATGAGGTGCCCTGGCTTAGATGTGCTAATCTTTCCAGATAATGGTTAGCATCAGCAACATTGGACGAATGGGGCAAATATGGACAATTCCCCTTTGGGTCAATAGACATGGGCAGTCAGTGGAAATTTCAGAAAAGTGTTTCAGAATCAGTAACTGATTTTGCGTCATATTTTAAAATACCATCTATAAAAAAAATCTAAACTAGATTAATCCCAAATGTATTCAGTGCACAGGAGGGAGTGTGCACATGAGCAAAATTCAGATTATAATTCAACTGCAGTAATAATTAGGAACCTGGGATTAATGACTTTACTCAAATGTAGTCCAAGTATGATTACTATCCATGCCATGTTACTCCACCCCCTTCACTGACTGTGAATTCCCATAAAATAACTATGGATAGGGACTCCACCAGGATTGCTTACATGTAGCTTTTTTGGGATAAACTTTGGATTTCTGGATTAGCTCCGACATTAGTGAGTGTTAAACACTTTGCTTGTGGATTAAACAGTTTCCTCATTCAACTCATACATTAATATCAAATATGTAGCTTTGGCCTCATAGAAGTGGCATTAAAAGCTTAGCAAATTTACACAGAAAAGACCAAATTAATGTCCATGCCAGAGACTTAGACTTGCTTTATTTTCATTAACAGTACATTAAAGGGATTTAGCTAAAATATGCATATTGATATACAGTGACATCCAAGCCTTGGTTTCCATTAAGAGTTAATGCTCAGTTTGTTAGGTAGTCTCAGCCTTGCAAAATAAATTACATATAAACATCTAGTAAAAGCAGTTGTTACATATGTGTCCTCATGTAATTTCCACCATTTGCCACAACCTCCACCGCATATCAAAGTTATTATATCCAAAACCACTTTTATCAATCACATAGTAAAAACAATGGTTTGCAAAAAAATGTTTTAAAATATTCAAATTCTGATGACTTGTCACTCGGCCAATTTTGCACCTGTGTGTGAATAATCTATTGGCTTGATGCAATGTGAGAGGAAGATTAGAAACTTGACTATGTGAATGTGCAAAAGGTGTCTAAGATTACACCAAAATCTTTATTGTTTTATACATAATCGTTAATGTATGTACTACTGTATTGTATCTTCTAAACAGGACAATTATTCTGCTTGAATATTTTCCCATAAGCCCTGGCTATATGCTAGTGAACGTTCCAACACAGATTCTCACCACAAGTACCTCATCAAATCATCACAAAAACTTTTTCAAACTCATTTAGAGATGCAGATGGATACAATAGCTGCAGGCTTGTTTGCACCATTTGTCATGTACCCCCTAATGCAAATTAAACTAGTATATCAATACAAAACAAGACAACATACTTTTTCATTTATTATTTAGAAAATAAAGTAAAGTAAATATTTTCAAAAACACAAATTGCTAGCATCTCTTTTTATCTAATTTTGGATTGCTTTATGTACTGAAAGCTTGTCAAGGGAAAGGATATTTTTGAGAATGAAATGTTTCAGCTTGAAACATATTTTCAACTAATGACATGAGCAGCTACATTGAAGTCTTGCGGAGCACTCCGGATGGACTGACTTTCAATTGGGCTTAATCGATGGCTTAAAGAGAGTCAACTTTAAAATGTTCAGGTACGTTTTGATGTATTGCTGTTTTGGATGTTTGCAGTAAAAAGATATATCTTCCTTCTATCTGTTTTATTCATTTATATTATTTTTGTGAGATATTTAGGACATTTACAAGCTTTATTTGATTTTATACTTTGTTTCCTCTGGCCTTCTTCATGAAAGAATAATCAATAAAAACTTAAATTTAGTCTTTGTAGATACATGTAGTTGAAAACACTCACCACACCTACACACTGGCAGTTCTTCATATACCTCTGTACACAAGTGATATGTGCCATTTTGTTTCATTTCCAAAGGTTTAGCAAAAAGAAGGCGAGCCAAAAGAAGCATGCCAACCTGGCATCACACACTCGTATTAAGCAGTCTTTCATGTGAGCACAGTGCGCAAACAAGTGCTAAAGCAAGTTAACAGGCTTGTGCTGGTGAAAGAATGAAGAGGGGCATGAGATACATAAGCAGTGCAGAACATTTATGGAATAAGTCATTAACTAAAGCTTCTAAACACACAAGAATATAAACATTTTTTTCTTAATGATTCTCTAACATCTTGGACCCATAATTTGAGAACAAAATTAAACATATTCCCATCAGTATATAAATCATGTTTGAAATATTACAATTACAATTGTAACAAAATTGTCAATTGAGTGAAATGCTGTCAAAAGTACATGCTTTTGCCAAAATGAACGACATTCCACAGAAGATTTGTTTCCATGGAGACCCTACTTTGTTAGCCATGCAGTTGTCGAGCAATTTTGCGATAAGTGTTTTATGCTGCGTGTGTATTTGTGAGGGTTTTGGAGGTGCATGCGTGGTTGTTGCCAACTCACAGCAAGCCCTAGAGACTCCTATTCTACATAAAAGGGATCACTGTTGCATATTCAGATGATCTGTCCCACGGGGGTCATTAAAAAGCATGTTTCGAAGGAGCCAGCAATCTCCCGGTGTTGTTAATGAGCTATGGTTATGGCTTTATTAAAACTAACACTTGTTTGCGTGTCTGTCTGTGAATAGCCTTTTGAGAGGAAGAAGATGCCTTTCCTTTCTGCAGCTGTTGCTCACAAAGGCAGATTTATGGACACACACACTCTCAGATCTCTGTGCCAATCTCTGCTGACAGACTTTTGAATATGCAGTGTGCATTAACTGTTGGGTGTCAGTACCAGCCCTGATATTTTGGGAATGGATATGTGCTGCCAAGCTCATAAGTGATATGAGACACTTGACAGCATTGTAATTCAGTGTGATGGGAAGCTAGCCATCCACCGACCAGTGACAGAGCTCTAATTGTGGTGCAGCAGCTGAAAGCCTGTTGACAACCATTTCCATGCATTAGTGAGAACCACTGTACTTTAGTTCCATTAAAACAATGTCTCTACAGCCACTCCAGAGCCAACAGCAGGCCACTAGTCTTTGAATTTGATATAGAGAGATTATAAAGCACCGCATTCAGGTTCTACATAAATGCATTTTAATGTATATACAATTATTTAGAAATAAATCCAATTATCAGTTTAACCCTCGTATAAAATGTTGTAAAGAAAAAAAATATGGGGCCGTTTCATTAAGCAACAAGTTGGCGGTTGGTGGTAGAAATGTCTCTCCCTGCTGCTGCCCTTCTGTTTGATCTCAGCTCTCTTTTACCTGTATTGGTGTTTGTGCTGCAGTGAGTTTCAGAGCCTCCTGGAGAGAAAAAAGCAGCTAGAAAACATCTGGTGGGGTCATTTGAACCTGTTGTGCAGCCTGCTGTGTGGTCTCATATACTTTTCCTTCAAACTACCTAATACAGAGTTTCTTTCTAACTGTATTTATTTAATTGTCTTTGTTCATCCCACTTTGTTAGATGTGACTTTGTGAGCACATTACCATTCCAATAAAACCATCTGCTTGCAGCAGACTTGCTGGATTATACACTGTGTGCATTGGCTGTATTTATGGGTTGAGACGATATGGAGACATTTATTATTCAACCCATTCTGTCTCAAAAAATCAATCTCTATAGTTTTTCTTGGAATTTTTATTATTACAAAATATGGACACACTATAGTCAGTATTGTTATTATTATTTCAATATATGAAGTGTGAGTTTTCTGTTTATTTAAAAACTGATTTCTGATGGTTTGGCAAATTCAATTTTACCATTAAACTATGCAAGAACACTAGAGTGAACATGCTTGTGTAGTGTATAGTCATAAAATGGCATCTAGGATTTGCCAGTGGAGGACTTACTTTGGCCAATCAAGTGTTCTTTATGTACCTCTGAATGGGATCTCTTCAGCATTCCTTTATACACTCACTAAAATGTCTGCAGAAACTTTCCTATACATGTGTTTTCCTCATTCCAAAGAAGCTTCACGATTTATGTTCAGGGTTAGGTAAACTCAGGGAAGAAAATAATCACATCTGCCATTATCAACTCTAAAGGACAACCATCACAATGTTCCCACTGGTGTTTCCAGCAAATGGCAGCAGAGGCTTGGCAGTCCACACATGTCGTGGATCGGTGGTGCCAAAGGCAGTGTGCACCACAAAGAGCCACAACCTGCCTTGTGCCACAAAGAATGCGGTAGGACAAGACAGGTGAGAACAAATACTTTTAACTTTTCGCACTTCTGAGGGAAAGATAGGAGTAGTTGCAGTGACATCATCATTTTCACAGAGGATGTGTGTTTGTAGTCTAAGAACGCTGGTAGACCAAACCTTTCCAGTTTTTGTGTTCATTGCGTTTTGGCAAAATTAAAACGTTTTGTTGCTGTGTAGATGAAAGCTACATCCTGAGCTGTTTTGCGTGTGTTGTTGGTTTTAATCTTTAGTTATTACTTTTTGGGTTTAGTTTTTCTTTTACGGCAGTTGGAGTATCATGAGAGCATGACAACTCTGTTTACTGTTATTGCCTTCTCTTCTTTCTTACAAAATGTCTCCTTTATTTCTATACATATTTTTCTGCATTTCAACAATATAGCATAAGGTATAATGAGTGCTATTTTAACACATATAGCTGGTGGCTTTAAAATTGAAACCGTTCTTCCTACACAGGATTAGCATTTGAAGTCTCTTTCATCCCAGGCCTTTTTGCCTATACACTTATGCGGCCTGCAGTGAGGTGAATGTGGCAAGTGCAGCACACAGGATGATGATCGGGAGGTTTTTGTTTTTCATAATGATTAAATACTGCATTTTAGGTTTTAGAAAATTGCAAGTGACATTGTGAGACTGTTTGTTCTTTACAAGCTATGTCCTTTCTACTATCAGTGTTAACCAATCATGTGTTTAACAAATCAAATAGATCTAAAATGCGTATTAGGAAGAAGTGAAATTTGTGCTTCTGACTATCAGCAACTGCATGCAGTCTGCATGGGTTTCTCTTACCATCCAAAAACATACATGTGTTAGAAGAAGTTGCCTCTATTGATGAATTATGGAATACATTGTTGTTGTCAGTGTGTGTCTCTGTGTAAGCCCACGACTAATAGGCCATTGCCCAGGCTGAATGCCGCCTGAAGCCCATAGTTGATGGGGCATATGCTCATAAAAGTGCGCTACAGAAATTCATTACTGACACACAATGTGATACCTCCATTTGCTTGTATTAAGAATTAATCTCTATTAATAATTAAATACATATTAAGCACCCAGGATAGTATTTTTTTTATTATATATGCCAACAAAGTCAGTGTTTCTTCACTCCTGTCTATTCTCATCATGCTATTCTTTCCCACGCTCACTGAGAACAAAAATAAATAAATAAAAATACTGCCACTGCTTATAATTAGATGCACGAAAAGTAGTTCTCAGTGAAATCACACAGGAGTAATTATTTATCTTTATGACTTATTAATATCCTGTGGTTTACATCTGATTGCTTCTTAATAGAATATTATTTTTAATATTGTATGAAGGATTGTGTTTTTTAATCTGGAATTCAAAATTAAAATTGAATACAACACACCATAAAATTTAATATTAAAAACATGGGAAAACAATTACCTTAAAATGCAAAAAGTATGATTATCTCACATAAACAACAAAGGTGTCAAAAATTGTTTCCAATGTCTATGTGTCCACTCTGGGACTAAGTAACTGCCAAGATTTCCCAGAAGTGGCAACCTAACAGAAATGTCTACCTACAGAAAGTGTTTCAAATAAAGCACCTGACTAAACAGGTTTATTGTTGTTTTTGGAAAAATATTACTTGGTGTAGCACAAGTTGAAGTAATAAAGTTAGTTATATAGGCTATATACAAGTTTTCTATATAAGTAAGGCTAATTTGTCAAGTTTTACAGTGCATTATGCAAAGATGTATGTGTTATTTATTTTGAATCAGATGCATAATTAAAGTTTACAGTGACTTTGCTTCCTGTACCTAAATGGGTTCTATTTGAAGTGAAATTGGACGATCACATCCTCCATTGCTCGACTTGTCTTTCTCCCTCTCATGTAGAAAATCGTTGGCCGGGACTCAGCTGTCAATCATCTGGACTCAAGACTGATTCCTGCCCAGGATGCTTATCAATAATGAAATGGGCAATTTAGCAGCCTCCAGGACTCTCACTCTCCTCCCACACCGCTAGTACCTGACATTGTAATGTACTAAGTTCACCTACATACCTTTCTATCTGAAGTCCTCTGACTCTGAGCAAGTAATATATATCTGCGAAGACATGATAACTGGGTGAATGTTTTAATTTTTTCTTTATTTATTTTTTGTTTAATACAGTTTGATAATTATAAATTTAATTAAATGTGTCTGCATGTCTTTCTTGCGATTCAATGGGTTCTCACTAGGTCTCCCCAAGATGAATATTTCTCATTAGAATTGGTGAATCTAAATTACAAAAAAATGAGAGTGAATGATTATCTGCATATGTCTTTGTGTCAGCCCTTAAACTAACTTGCCATTGTTTGGTTTGTGTTCCACCTAAGGCCCATTGTTGCTGGTATAGGCTCAAGGCCCCTGCAACCCCTAAAAAGAAAATGAATCAATGAATATATCTGAACAAGTCTGCACCTGGAGAGCCCCTATCTTTTTTGGCTGATGTGAGTATTATCCTTGTCAAAATGCAAAGGCCTATTTAAGACTGGCAGCTCGCTATGATGGATGCTAGCTCAGTCAGATCATGCATTTGTGTTGTGCAAAGAAACAAATGCAGCTCTTTCACTCAGCGCTGATGGATAAGGGCATCGGCTGTAATAGCAAAGCTGCCTCCACTTTCACCTTTTTCCTTGGTATGCAGAGAATTATTGATGTAATGTGTATTTTTAGTTATTATCAGACTGTTATTAAAGCCTTCCTCTTTGTCAACGGTTGTACTGATCAGGTCACACAGATGAAGTTTCTTAGGCAGACCATTAATTTCACACATTTTTTTGCAGCTGACCATGAACTACTTTGATTGACTACTGAATTAAAATGAGAGGGAGCACTATTTTTCACCCACATGTTTAAGTTGGATGTTAAAGAGAGTATGGGAGTGTGTCCCAGCAACTATGGGCCTTTTTCTAAAAGCTTGGGGAAAAAAGGTAAAGTGGAGATACTGTAGGTCTATAATTTGATAATTCTGCATCCAGGCCAAGCCTTTTATGCAATGGATGAATAATTGCATGTTTGGAATCATGTTAACAGGAATTTCCCCATTTGACAAAGATGAGTTTAAAATGTAGGTAACAAATTTATTAGTTAATTTGATTAAACCAGATCTTACTTTTAGACTTACATTATGTATGTAATGCTATATTAAAACATCTTGGCTGAATTCAAATACTCAATATTAAATTGAGTGTAAAATGTAAACCTTGAATCTGCTGTGTGAGTAGCCTTGGCAATGTTGTTGTAAAATGTACATATGTACACATCTGAAAAGGCAAGGTCTCAGGAACCAGAGAAATGTACATGGTCCATTTTAATAGTGTTATGTTAAGGCTAGTGTGTCAATATTGAACTGACAGCTTAGTGTATAATAATGTTTTACATCACAGCTCAGAGACGGGCTCATTTACAACTTCAACTGTGGAGCTCAAAGACTAAAATTCACACACATAATTGATTTTCTTCTTCTTCTTCCTGAAACTATGGGACTTAAGTGGGGACCTGGACAACATTCAAGTAGATGCAGCGCAAAGCATAGTTTGCATGTCTTACTATATATATGTATATATTTCCTACTGCAGCTTCATCCAATCACAAGTATGCATGTGTGATGAGAATTAGTAATTCAAAATTGCTACATGATGCCATGTATGAATATGAGAGGAAATAGCTTTGTGTCAGCCCTGCGACACACTTTATTTTCAATTTACTTCCTATTGGGTTTCACAAATGACCTCAACAATGTGAAATACCTCCTTATTGTACCTTGATTGAATATAAAATGAATTCAAGGACAAATGATAAGAGGCGGAGCGAATGAGCGATATTTCGAGATAGATTTCTTTCATTAACTTGGACTTACAGGTCTCTGTTTGTGATTAAGGGGCCTGTTGAGAGGCTGATAATTTGAGTCCTGGTTGAATATGAAGGAATGAATGGAGAAACAAACTGCTGGGAGCATATTGTAATGTATGGCTAGTAGAGAGGGTGTTAATGCCAGTATACAGACCGCAGTGCAAAAGAAGGGAGCCCATGGTTTCTGTTTCTGCATGCACTGGCTTGGTTGGATCCATGTTTGCTATGCATTAGATGACTTCGCTTCTCTTCGGAGACTGGCAGCATCCGCACACCATCGTCTTACTCTCTGCCAAGTGAGACGGCACAAGGACAAGTGCAGGGTGAGCGAGCCATAGAAAAGGATAAGAAGGAAGGGAAAGAAAGAACAAGCTATAAAGGCGTAAGTGCAAGACTTGAGCAAAATGGGAGTGGCCGAAGGGAAAATTGCCAAATTAAATGCGTAGTGTGGGAGGAGTAGCAATCAAATGATGTATGGGCACAGATAAAAATGACTACAGAACAACAGAGTGAGAGAGAATGAAAAGCGGCATCCAGTGAATCCCCACAGGATGGTGACGTGAGAACCAAGTTAATAACTGACAGATAAGACAAGAATGAAGCCTATGAAGAGTCCTGGGGTTGCAATATACAGTAGGCTTTTTTGTATGCATTTAATTTCTTAATTTGGCCTAATCTAACCTTTATCCAAGCCATACTACTACCAGCCGAGTGATCTGTCTTCTCATAGTATTCAGTTAGTTTGATAGGGTGGTGGATAAATTCTTCTTCTATTTCCTATTAAGCCACAACCTCTTAGTGCAGTGGTTTTCATATTGATTTAGGATAGTATACCCCGGATTCCCTTTCTGACACTACAAGTAAACTAGTTTGTGACGCCTTGACTGGATCTTTTTATCTTAAAACAAATATACTTTTAGATTTATAAATTCCTTTAACACATTTTTGGACAAATGAGTGGAAAATACCCAATTACACAGGGAGGACATGCAGACTCTCAGAGAGAACACAGATGACCACAGCGTACTAAAGTCACATGTGAAATTTCTTCTTAAAACTGGACAAACTTACCATTATTAAAGTTTTGGTAGTAAAGTCAGAGGAACATCACCTCAGTAGTTGGCTGTCAGCCCACTAACGTTGTTACTCCAACAAAGAACAAATCTACAACTTCTCATGCACACTTGTTTTCTATTAAATATCACTGGCCTTTTCACTGTAACAAGCACATTACAACAGCATCCAGCATAGCTGGATCACACATATTTTTATTTCTTTGCAATTGTCTTTTTATTTGGGTCAAAAGGGGTGGAAGCCAAGTCTGAATAAGAGGGTAAGAACTGCCACTGGAACTTCAAAAGACATTGGACATGATGCAACTCAATGCAATGCTATGCTGACTGAGGCAACTGCGGGGCCTCAAGATGCAGGTATATTTTTCAAACCCAGGGCAACAAATTTGTCTCGGCGGCGTGGACGGGAGACTACACTGGCTGACATTATCTGGAAGCAGCTGATCCTCCTGATGTGTCAAATTAGGCTCGGGACGTGTCTCGATTTAAATTTAAATTTCATTACGGGCTGCTCTTTCGCAGCTCCTACGCAAGAGTCCGTGTCGTAAGACTAACATTTGAATGAACTGAAATTGGGGTGCAATCGTGTGACACCAAATAAATTGCCTTCACCAGATGAGAAATGGGATGATAACATGAACTTCTGATTAGAACTACCCACAATGAAAGCGAGCACTTTTCAAGGGGAAGGGAGTTGGGAGAATGAAATGGTCGAACTTAAAGAGTGCTATTTTTTTCTGTGTAGTAATCCTTACAGGCACAATTCCTTGTAGTCCAGAGGTTAAGTAAAGTCATTACAATCTATCAAAAGATGTTGAAGGGTCTGTATTATATCCTTGTCTAAGCATTTTGAAAACTTGTTTTAAATGGATTCTTTCTAATGAAAAATCACAAATTACATGCATTCCTCTTTAAGGCTCTCTTCCCCTTGATGGTCATGCCCTCTTCACAACTGCGGCATATGAATATAATGGAGACTATCAGTGGTAAGGTGGCATTTCTTCACCTATTTGTAGAAAGGTGAAACCAAGTGCTCAGCTCCTGAGAGGGTTAGTCCCTCAGGTTATACCATTACTCAAATATGCTTGAATGAAACAAACAAAACAACTCCAGTTATGTTTCTGACAATAAAATAAAGAGCTTAAAAAAACTCCAGATATGTTCATCAATCATCAAAAATATTGCACATTGAAAACCCCTTAAACAAAGTGCTGTTTTCTTCATGGAAATGGGCCAGGAAACTTTTCTCTCCCTCTCTCTCTCTCTATAGATATATATATATATATATATATATATATATATATATATATATTTTTTTTTTTTTAACAACGTCATTTAAAGTTATCTAAAGAGTGTTTAATTACAAATGAACCCGACATTTTTTCAGTCTGCCTCTAGTTATTGTGGTCATAAATTAATTTACAACATAAAAAGCCTGCAGTGTGCTGGTTGCAAGAGGTCTGCCTTCCTTGGAGATTAGCCATCTATCAGTAGTTGTCAGCAATGATTAGTTTCACCATCTCCCAACCATTGATGTCCGACTGAAGCAATGGTGAGGGAGAAAACACCAAATAGAATATATGTAGACACCAATCACTGCTATTTGTTGCACTCAAATGCATCATGGCTCTTTGTTGTGGGCTCGTGTTGACAATAAAGCTGACCTGCATGCACAAGAAGAAGGAGCCTTTGTACACTTATTTACTATAATTTGCTGTGAGCCATAGTCAAAAGAGTTTGGGAAGAAACCCAGCCCTTTGAGATAAGCAGGCGCTTTGTTTTTAATCAAAGACTGTTTGAATGGGAAAATGTTTCAAATGACGAGAGTCAAATGAAAAAAAAAAAGGTTTAGGAAACTACCAAGCTTTGAGGACTAAAATCAAACCTCAGACGTACAAATGTGGAACTGTGGTATAACAATGCGTCTCTGTAGCTTTGAACTAAGTTTCAGCATATGATTTTACCAAATGAAATTGTTACTTGCTTTTTTATTCTGTGGCTACATTGTGGCAGAGTGGTCAGCGCTCCTGTTTGGTTCACCCAATACGCCACCATTTTGTAAAAAGAATCTGTTACTCTAAATTTTATACACAGTATGTCTTTATGTCAGCCCCACAACTAACAGGCCACAATCATATCATTATGTAAGATGCCAAGGCTTCATCATCATGGTTAATGGTTAGATATAGAGCTGTTGTTTAGAAGTCAGAAATTTCTACAGTGCTTTTGTCATTTTTGACCTTGATAACAGCCTGATGGGATTTCAAAGAGCTGTAGCTAAAAGCACTTCAAAATATGGGAAGGTCTATTGAGGGCCAGTGTGAATCTAAAAAGATGGAGTGCTATCCATTACCTGATTCCATGCCGAATATTTGTTTTCAGTATTTGAGTTTAGAAGTAGTTGTCCAAACAGACAATGTATATTTTAACTGAAATATAATAAATAAAGGGATTGTCCACTCCAAGATTTCAACAATAATAAATGGTTTACAATCTAGCAATTAGGCTCAAGCGGATGACGTCACACGACCCCGTCAGAGCCGTCTGGCAGTGTAGAAAGTCCGCGGATCATTTACCATAATGTTAATAGGACGGATATTAAACAGCCATCAATGCTTTTATAGGCTGCAACATCACCATAATGTTGGATT
>JAVQKG010137293.1:0-19072 GCA_036025885.1 Hypseleotris bucephala | reverse complement strand
TGTAGTAATTCATTAAGTATGTTTTTCATCTGAAGCGCATTATTTGTCAGAAATATTGCAGCATGTGATCTACATGGGAGTTGATTAATTGAAGGTTTTCAAGGCCACAGTAAAGGTCTTGATGTATGTTTATTCTGCATGTCAAAAATGTTAGAATGAGTGAACCAGTTTAGAGAATTATTACTGCTCTTCATTCAGACATATGTTATTGGTGGGGATCTGTTGCCAACATATGGAATACATTAGCATGAGTTAGATGCACCACTGCTTGAAATGTATCTTGCCTGTTTTACATGATTAATGCTCAACAACCTGCACATGTGTTAGTTGGGATCGCTTGGATTCTAAACTTGATTTCTTTATAAAAATTGACAGAAACCATTTACTTTTCCGCAGCATTTCAACATGAAATCCCCTGATTTGCCGTCATCTTTTGGTGCATCGCTGCAGTTGGTATTCTTCTCGAGCAAATCCAACCAAGCTCCTTCTTAAAGCCCTGAAAAATGGATGACTGGAGCATCATTCACTTCGATCTTCAATTCCTACCTTACACTACACAGCTCCTTTCTGGTAAGTGCACACATACATCATAAGACTGCATAAAACAGCCACAGAGCCATAAATCATGCAGTGAGACGGACCCTTTATTCTTTTGTCCTCAATATCCAGTTTCTTAAGATCTGTTTTTCATGACAAGAGAACAACCATTATCTCCATATATGCACAAATACTGCCTACATAACAATGCAGTCTGTTTCATGGAAGTCTGTGCCGCCTGTTGGATGCATGATTGATGCGCTTTATTGTGTAATATAGACATATTTGTTTGACCAAGCTTCCAAACACACAACGTTCAAGATGACATTTGGCCGCATTTCCATTTTCAAGCCGCTCAGAAGTCTTTTTATCAGGCCCGGTTGACTGGAAACTATTGCGAGAGAGAGATTCATTAGCGGAATGAAGATGAAGCGATTGCGCCGTAGCTTTTTCAAACGCAAATTCATGAGTACATATTGGCTCTAGATGTCGGAGGGTTGTTGGTAAATTGTTTTGCTGATGAAACGGGCAGGTGACTGGAAGCAAAAAGAACGTATCGCCGCCATAGATCTCACTCACTCAGAGCGCGCCTGGCTATTGGTCTGCTATCAAGATATGAACTCCCTCCACTCTGCCGACTGTCCCCACAACTCCAACTACTTTCCCATTATGCAAATCATTTCCCCACAGAAAAGTTCCACGCCTGGTGCCCATCAATTCATGCGAGGTCTCTGGTCTGAATACATCCGTCCTCCCTCCATACTTTAGAAAAAAAAAGGTCTATTTCTGATGCACGACTACTGTTCATATTGCAGTGGTGTGGAATAAAAAGAGCTCTGACCCAATCAATTTATACAATGCCCTTTGAAGAGTATGGCTTGCGCTGTGCTAAGCAGAGAAATTATACAAATGGTCGGGGGAATACCATGCAGCCACGGGATGTTTAGAGTGATGATATGCCCAATGCATACGGCACACCAGGGCGTCTAAAGAAAAGTTTTCCTAAACATTAGATTCAGTTCTCTGAGGGCCTAGAGGTCTGTGTGACCTCACAAAAAAATTCTGGAGGAATGTTATGTGGTATGTTAAAATATAGCTTCATTCTATGCATGGCCTTTTCTTATTGATGCCTATACTGTTTTAAAGTTAATTATAAAACTAACTAAAAAACTAGCTAACTAAAGCTAACTATAAAAAAGAAGAAAAGTAGTTTTATGTACGAGCTATAGCCACCACGAACACACACTGACTGAAATAATGACTAATGACACTTTGTGCAATGAAAGTAAAGCATCTTATCAAAATTTAGGGTACTACATGTGCAGAATAATTTACTAGTGTTAGTGTTAATTCAACAATATCAAATTAACAGTAAACCTAACTAACTATCAGCTGCATAAACTGACTGCACCTACTTTCATCTGAGGAAGAATCAAAACAACATCCTTTGCTGTTACATTTGTCGTGTGTGATGAATAAATTGATGAGAATGAAAACACATACAAAGATAAATGAGGAGTGTGTAGCTCATAAATCACACGGATCATTACCTTTACACTGACATATGATACCAGATACTCTAAGCCCCAATCTGCATATGCACACATTTTACCAGGAAGTCGTGCGTAATTGAAAACACCTGTGTGAGAGGAGATAGTCACAGTATCATCCTTTATCCAAGCATCGAGTTGAGTGTCCTATTGAAGCTTAAGCCATCAAAAATAGACAGGTCACTAATTCACCTGGACCATGGGTTCATGTTCAAAACCTTCTAAAACATAAAAGCTGTTTCATTTGAAAAGTTTAGGTCCATTTTAACTTATGAAAAGATACAAGGCCATGGACTCAATGGACAAAACACAGGTCTACTAAAGACTAAACCAGGTCTATCTTTAAAACTGCTGAAAACATGATTAATGTTTTTGGTCATATGATTAATTCAATAAAAGGACACTATGTGTTTTAAAATAATTTCAATATATTCTGTTTGCCCCATTTAATGTTTTATTGAAAATATCTTTCCCCTGCTGACCACACCCTATACTATTACAGCTAATTCAAGCAACGGAAAATATAGATTTGACAATGTAAATTTCTGTTTGCATTGTTGCCATACATTTCTTGCTATTGAATATTGCACCTTACAATATTGGTGTGCTACAGGACTAATATATGGTGGAACATAGACTCCATTAAAAATCCACAAATCCACCTGGACCTCAAATTAATTAACATCCCTTAGTTCTGCTGATCCTCACTAACATTTGTTCCTTTCCCACCAGCCGTCACTAAAACCTGTTTCTTCTCACAAACCATTTTATCCCATCTTAAAGTTTATAAATCAAAGCAGTGGCAGATGAAGAGGAGGAGTGGTCCGAGCCATTTCCTCCCGATTCAGCAGAGATTAGTGTGATTACAGTTTGACAGCTGTGTAATTACATGGGAAGCCCTAACGAGAGTAGGTGACATGTTTGAACAGCTGCAAACACCGCCATTGTCCCTCTGTCACTTCTGTGGATCTGTATGTACATGTGACTGTATTTAGTTGTGTTCAGACAGAGGTGGGGAGTAGACAAAAACTGTAAGAAGATTGTTACTTCAAAATTAAATTATTCAAGCTCAAGTAAAATGTAGTCATCCAAAGAGATAGTTTTTGTACTGAGTTTGACTGAGCAAAAATATAAAAATATATTCAATAATAAAAGCAAAAATAAATACAAAAAAATCTTCCTGACTCTTCTCCAATGTAAGAAAAGATATGTGGGTGGAGTAGCCAAAAATTAAAAAGTAAGATTAATTTAAAATTGCGTTCCTCAATTAGAGGTAAAATAAACTGAAAAATAAAATTTAAAATTATTACAACACAAGAAATAGAAAATCCCATACTTTCCTAAAATATGGCAAAATTTGTACTCAATATAGGAGGATTCTATACTTCAAAATGGTACTGCTACATAAAACTACTCTTAAAGTTATTTATTTAAACAGTTTCTTGAGTAAAAGTAAAACATCTGATAAGCCCTGCAGAAAGAGAAATATATATGTATGACACACTTTGATGAATTCATAGATATTTGTTTTGAGATTAATACATTTCCGCGTCCTTTGATTTTGTTCCAGTGTTTTGATGAATTCTTTTACATAAAATATAATCTATATACAGAGTGGCTTGAGGCATGGACTCTTCTAAGCTTAGAGTTTTAAGAATAAAGGGAATAGTTATTGAAAAGTAATGGAAATCTGTCTTCAAGAACACTAACTCAACAATGACACAATTGTAATTAATGTAGGGAATATGGTGATATTGTGACATTAAGTAATCCTAATTTTGCTCAATCAATGCAGTCAGCCTAGTGTAAATGCATATGCCCAGCAATCTAACCTCATCTCCAGCAATTCCCTAGTTATGAATATGATTACTTCTGTTGTACTGATCTTTAAGAAAATGGTGCTGACAAAAAAATCGAAAGGCAAAGCAATCTTGACCGCAATAAGATACATTAATGATGGACTGCTTACTTTATATTTCCCCAGATTGTTTTAGTTGCTCGCTTTCCGCATGTTAAGCAGAAGTCAGTCCGCCTCTCTCAATGGTGCTGAGGTTTTTATTTAACCCAATCATACAGGGACTTCCCAAAGGATTCACTGTGCTGACGTGGGAGTAGCAAACAGTTGCAATAATAAACAAGAATCAAGTCAAAAGTGAGAGGTGAAACGGAGAGCATTTTTCGGGCAGGCAATTATTATTTTTCAGAATAAAAACTTGGCTCTTTTTTTTTACCTAATAACTTCTATATCTCTGTCAGGCATGAATTGTTCTCTCCATAATTTATTTTATTGTAATTAGATGATCACAACCCCGCTGTCCAATAATTTAACAAGACTAAATTAAACGGGAAAGAAAATGACTTCTGCAATTTTACCGGTTAAGATGCTACCTGAGGAAACGCACCATGTCGAGGTCAATGCCACTTTCAAAAATATTTCTGCTAGAATCCAACTCCATTAGGTACCTTCTGAAAGCTCCTGTCCTTTTTAGCAATCCTTCATTCTTCTTCTTCATTCTATTCAAGTCCATTTCTCAGGATACTGCTTTTTAAAGCTCAAGTGTCGTTTTTATGGCTTTTTTTTTTTTTAGATTAGGAGCTAGTCTCTCTGACTCAATCCAAGAAGTCGATCCAACATTGAAGCAGGTTTTGATCAATATCTTCAATATTTTACAGTATGTTTAGTTGTCTTCTAAGTCCAGGTGTAATGTAGAGCCTTTATTTCCAGTGGAGAGCAATTGTTAGGCTTCAGCACCAGGACATTTTGGATAATGCTATGCTTTCAACTAGGGATGGGCTATATGGCAATAATAAACATTGTGATAGTATGAAGGTATGATAATCTGCAAACCTAGGAAGATCGTTGAATCATGATACAGTGCATTCATATATGCTCTACTATTTACTATTATTTGTACTGCGTGTTCCTATTATAAAAAAGATAAAAAATGTTTTATAATGGTTTGGATATACTTCAGATTTGTAGTTTAAACTATTTTTATGGCTTCAGTGTAAGACCAAAAAAAAATACAAAGTAATGTAGGATAATAAAGATACACATTTATATAGTATATTTGGTAAGCAAGAACTTAACCTATAGACTTTCTTAATAATGATCTGGGATAGAATTTTTCAGTGTGCCCCAAGGCAGCTGTGGCTACAAAAGTAGTTTACCACCCCCATGACTGTGGAGTAAATGTACTGTGGAGTGAATGTACATAGCAACTGTAAAGCATCTTTTGAGTCACTATATATATCCAACGCGTTAATATTTTTGTCATTTATAGAATGAATGGCATTGGCCACACATTCAAAAACAGCCTTCTGAGAAAATTGAGTTGCTGACAATCCACTCCTTAGAAAAATCTCAATGCAATTTATTCTGATATTGATGCTACAGATGTAAAAAGTCAATGTTCTATCAAAGCAAGATAGTCAATAAAGCTCCAGGAGGCCTTTGTTATGAACGCCATTACTGTTACATCTTATCTTTAAGGTTTTATAGCTACTGTGAAACAAAGCTGAATCTATATACCACAAATGAAGTGCTTAAAGCCTAGATTTTCCATCATCCAGTTTGGCACAGAAAACAAATTTAGTTTTTCGAGTTATTATCTCAACTTATTGTTTACTGAGGGCGTTTGTGTGAGTTGGGATTTCTTTTCTGACGACGGTCTAAAATTTGATTCTTCATGATTTTCTGTTCTGTCTTTTGTTTGAGTTTTTTCATTTTAAATATTTGCTCAGCACCGAGTACAAAAGCGCTTCGTCCCCAGCTAACACATGTATCTGCACGCACAATGTCTAGCAGTAAGCTCCCAGGGACTGTTTGTCTGGACACAGATTAGGAATAGCAGGCTGATTTTTGCAGTTTGTTGAGTCCACATTTTTTTCGTTATCCGAATTGGGCCATCTGTTATTCATCACAAAAAGTGTCTGACTTTGTAGATGGGATGCAGTTTGTTCATTTTACAACCACAATCTGTGCAGGGTGGTTGGATGTCCGCTGACTGTGTGTTTGTGTATATGATAAATGGCAACATATTTGTTCATCTTGGCCTCCCTCGTGGCAGGAAATGAAAGTCTGTCAACATTCGAGCAGTAAAAGATCCCTGCTCTTAGTGCCACTGTCTTCTGCCAATTCCCCTGTGTCACATCAGTGCTGAGCTGTCTCTTGTGAATTCACTCACACTGACAAAACCAACTTCACTTTTTACTTTTTTGCAGCCTCAGAGCACACCTGTTTGCCATATTTTATTGACAATTATATAGTCTTTGTTTTCTCTAAATGACATTGAATTACCTTTATGATGAGATTAAATGAGAAAAGTGGTCATTTTCATTTTTCAATCCGAGTGAGAGCTGAGCCAGGATCGGCCTCTGTGTCAGGGTCTTTTTTCTTGATTCCTTGGTGAAGACATGGTTTCTAAAATGAGTTTCCTAATTGTATAAATCATTTGCTCCCAAGTCTGGGTCAGGGCCCACAGGTGGGTCATGAAAGATTTGGTCAAATAGATTTGGGTTTTAACTTTTACTGTGTGGAACTTTGAGAAACAGTTTTCATTGAAATTGTTGCTTTTGCTCTTTCACACATGAACTCTTTTTAAATAGCTATTACATTTATTCATTGACTCATGGAGATAATGTACTGTAGTTGAAGTAGCAGAGTATATTTATGCGGCTGGTATCACTAAAGGTACATTTTTTGGACAAATATAATTCAACAAACATAGCTCATAAGAGTAAGTTAAGAACGGATGGTTATTTTCCGTGGTTTTCTTGATAATCACCTAAATCACTTATATACCCTGGGAATACAATTAAGCTTAAGCATGTCAAATAGGAAATAAAGTATAATGTAATCAATTGCATGTACAATGTATTCTTCAGAAAATAAATAATGGTACCAGACATTAAAATGAACAAGAAATTGAAAAAAACAGATGGTGAACAGATTTTTTCTATATACATGTATATGTATATAGACTATTATACGTAGACAAAAGGCTTTCTTACCACTCATACTGGAGCTAGCTTGTTGTGTACATGTGGCATCTATTTTAGCATTTTCTGTGGCAGGATCAGCTGCTAAAATAATATGCCACAACTCTGTACCACCCGAGTTGACATTTGTCACACTTACCTGTCACAAAGATGCCACAACATTCCAACTGCGAGTTATTGTGCTCCTGTTGGCATGTGGCCTTTTCCATTGCTGATTACCAATTTGAATTTTTCTGAAGGTTTTATTTTCTTTTTGTATCCGCTAGAATGAGTCTGTCTGGCCAGGCTAAAAATAATATACTGCTACTGTACAGTTATGTCCATAGGTGAGGCAGATAAGACTCAGTCAGTGTTTGTAAATGCATGTGTGTACAATGTGGTCTTTTAAGTCACCAAACCGTATCTAGTGCATGTTGTAAACAGTGCATCTTCTAACAAATGCTTAGATGTGTGTTTGCATAGCTTTAATTGTGAGCTGTGTTTGTGTTTGGAGCTTGCTGTATTTGTGTCAGCCTGGTTGGTGTAGGGCTATGCTCTGAGGACCACTGGGCTGTATACTACTGTAGTAATGAGCTGCCTTGTGCCTCAGCATTTCTGATGAAGTCTTCCCTGTGATCACTCCTCTCTATCTAATCCCTGTCGGCCAGGTTCCTAGCTGCCTGCCTCCCATTAGTACAGCCACTATGTAATGCATGCGGAGGAACTTCATATTAACTCTCTCCTGACTGGATTAATAAAGCCTTGTGTCCCAAAGTGGAGCTTTGCATGTATTTCCATGCTAACAAACCTCTTGTAAAACATGATGCACATTTCACACTGCCTAATGAGCCCTAGAAACAATGTTATGGTTAATATCAGTGCTCTGGCTTCAACTAGTTCAACTCTATCGGTGTCTAAGGTCAGATCTTGTGGCGGTGTGAATTAACTTGGGCTCTCTCTGCTCCAGCGTGTCTCTGGGGGGCTCTATCCGTACGCCACTGCATCCTCGGATCCCCATGTCCCTCTTTGCCGACTGAATTATTCATGTTCCAAAGCCAGTGCTCATATCGGCACAGGCAGCAGCTTCTTGGCGTTATGAGCCTGCAGTAATGTGGCTTTATAGGAACCAAAGCTCTCATCCCAGCCACTAGCCAATCCTACTTTCTCACAGTCAGCACCTCCGACATCCCTTCTTCACTCCCTGCTCCATCCATCCTATCTCCTCTGCCCTTCGCTCGCTCTGACTTGATACCTTTTGCCCGTACAGGTTTGCTTTAATATCACATTTCCTCTTTCTAGCCTCATTGTCTGGCAGCCAAACAAATACTCTTTTTGCTCATATCTTAGAAGCACTTCTTCAATCTTTTCCAGCTCATCCTCCATTCCCAGCCGGCCTCTGTGTCAGCCTTGCTACAGAATTTGAGATCGACCCTGGCTTTCAGACTAGTTTTCTCCATTGCAAAAGAGAATTTACCTTTAGGGATTCATAATTGAATTGAAAATAGTGACATGGAATTCCATATATTAAAAAAAGGGGATCAACATGAATGGATGAGAAGTGTCTATCTTCAAAAAAGCTGTATAAAAGTGTCTAAAAACTAGATATGTAGACGTTTATTGCATCTAAGGGCCTCTTTGAAGGTCGATTTACACGACTTTATGGTCTGGTGTATACATAGTTGAGCAGTCATCAAAGTTGTTTGAGTGAGCTGCATATAAAGGTTTGTTCGTGATTGGTCTGGGTATGTATAGCATTGTTCATGTTGCCATGCCACTTTTCTCCTTTTTACAGACAGAATCAGGCAAAATGTTGCTTTTTAAAACACATTTCTATTCTACTTTACATCAACACAAGCACTTGGCTCTCTTTTAAAACATTAATAAAAAGCATGTCATTGATTTGAGAGGGAAAAAAAACACAAATAAAGCGTGTCACATTAAAATCTCAAGTAATGCGTTTTTGTTTGAGTAATGGCCTCGGTGGTGTAATATTTCGATCTCTGGATAATTCCTCAATTAACACTCATAGAAATGTATGCAACACTTCATTTCCCAAACTGACACACACAAAGACCCACACACACAGGCAGAGCAGGGGTCCTTCAGAAATAATTAGTTGGTAACATTCTGTCGGGAGCAGTAATGCTAATCAAGGTCCGACATCTTGTTATGTGATAATTTATCGATTGCGTTGGAGGAGATAACATCTAATTTTCTAATGGAGCCTGATTGAACAGTACACCTTCAGAGGCAGAGAGTGGGAGAGGCGTCAGGGCTGGAGGACTGGACCTTATTCTGTCTTCTCATAACGTTATCTGAACTGCTTGCTAATAGAAATTCTCTCCTCCTTCACATATTAGAAAGATATTCATCACGCTGCTTTCAGGGAGATGATGCACTAATGCATTTAGGACAGACCAATTTCCCTCATAGCTTAGAAAGACTAATATGTTTCTTGGTATTTTTTATCATTTTATATAAAGTTGTGAATATGTGACTACTTGGACTCAGACCTGCTTCTCCGGGGTCATAACCCAGCATTTGTAACTGTGTGGAGTTGGAAATGGATTTTTTAATTTTAGGTTGTCTGCCAGCTTTTGCAGTGAGTTTTAATCTCTGTCCCAGTGCTGTAGCTCTTTGGATTATGGATGTGCCAAATGTCTCATACTAGACCAAGATGTTTATACTGGTGATTTTTGTTTGGTAGGTCTTCTGTGAGGGGTGGTGTCACATTTATAAAAGAATTCTTTAAGAGAGTATGTTGTTTGACACAGGAAAGGAGACACGATACACAGTTGTTTGTGTTGTGGTGGTTCCCTGACCTTACTAACCCTCTTCAGTACCGGGTGGCCTGGTTGTCATCAATGTCTTGTCTAAAATACCACAGTGGTTTTGTGTCTTTGGGAGTATGCAGGGATCAAATGGCCACAATTGTCATGAAGCACAAAAGAAGCAAATGTCAGAGAGGTCTGTCTAGAGCAGAGTGTCGAGATGAATGTGCTCAGTGATCACTGAGAGAGGTCTGGGTTTCACATGTGCTTCCCTCATACACACTGTCTGCTACAGTGGACATGTTGTAGCACATATGTACAGCTGTGTTAAATGCACCAAATGAAAGTGGTTCATTTTCATTTTTACTTCTAGACTTCTAGTACTAGTTTAGTTAGTTTTTTAGTTAGTTTTAGTTAGTACTAGTAAGTTATTGATGAAATTTGCATGTGGAATTGCAAAGTGCAAATGATGTTGCTCTATTTTAACAACCACACCAATCTTTTTAAAAGAGCTTCTTGGAGCTGTGTTGTATAGTGAATACTAAGCATACATTGTGGCAGGTTTCTGTAAAATATTGCATTAATTTTGGCACAAATTCACAAGATGACAGAAGAGGAGATGAGTGGGCACCTGAATGATACTTAAAAATGTTATTCTGACAAGAGCACACTTAGAGGCCTGTGTTCAGAGATGAATATAACCTTTACTTCTAAATCATTTAGGTTGCCATGGGAATGAGCTTTTTGCTCACTTCAGTGACACTGAGGGTGAACACAAAACACTGTTTTTGTCACATAAGAAATATAAACACTTTGCGGGGCTAGTGTGTTTTAAGTGTCAATCTGCAGTTGACTCGAAGTGAGATGTGGGTGGAGTATAAACTAAGCCTGTGCAGGAGGCAATCAAATTCGCTCTGTCAGCACAGATGGGACTTCCTGGACAGCAGAGCGGCCACCCTTATTGGCTGTCATTTAGTGTCGCTCACTCACTGCCCGACCATCACTCATACAGAACACACACATAAACGAATGAGGCCGAGGAGAACTCAAATTATCTGTAAATTGCGAAAGTTTGATAAAGGTTTCCCCCAGTGAGAGAGAGCAGCCTGAGCTCTCTCTGATCCACAGCAGTTTACTGTTGAGAGAGGCTCATTAGGCCCAGGTTCTCTGATGAGTCACTTTAATTACATGCCACTGGGACTTGAGCCTTTGTAGCTGCCATTACTACATTTATCAGTGCTATGATCCACACAAACAATACACATGTGATATACATTAGCACTGTTGCCCTGGTCTGTGGTAAAACAATATGCCGTGCAATTTGTGGCGTTTTGTATTTTTAATTGGTGTTTTGCTTGTAGGTATCCGCACTTGGTTATATATAACATGTTATGGCGGGTTTGTTGTTTCACAATAAAAATAAGAATATAAATCCAACTGATATTCTAGGTTACTTACTTTGGGGATATACTTTGTTATATTTTTAGTTTTTTGTAACACCAATACAGCTTTAGGCCTGCAAAAATCTTTACATGGACTGGAGGCATGACTGTGTTGTGTAATATGATAAAGTCTAATCCGGCCGGGACCACCCAGAGAGGTCTCTTTCTTCTTCTTCTGGTGTTTCTTTAGCTCTATGTTGAAGACACACCTCCCGCTGTTCACCCCTGATCAGCTCTTGGGGAAGGTCTCCTCCATCCTGCTTTGTTCCTCCATGTCCCGGCAGTCTTTTTAACATGCAGATGTGATTAGCGAGTGTCACCACGCAGCCAGCCCGATACAGACCGTTCCTCTCTGCTGGAGTCACTTAGACACCCTGCAATCCAAGGAAAATCAAATTATAGAGCCATTAATTTGTCTAGGTAATCCAGGCTGTCAGCTGCTCCTGAGAAGTAATCTCGCCGGACTACGTTCATCAAGTGTGCGATGCCAGCCCAAGTGAAGCATTTTCTAATTAACAGGAAGGGACTTAGCGGGCACAACTTGCATCTGGCCTAAGTCACGCTAAAGCTAAGGTGACATCAGCCATATTAGACAAGTGAGATTCTGCATATCATAATTGCTAATTTTGTCCCAGTTATAGAAATATCTCTTTTAGTTTTCTCAGATTCATTTGACTTCCACTTTTAGGTTTGTACTCAAGGACTTCACTCTATGCACTTCCAAATGTTTTAGCTAAACAATTTGTCACAAGAGCGGAGCTGACAGGGCAAAAAAGAGAATAACTTTGACTTTTCACCACAGTGCCGTCAAGGTGACCGGCTGGAGTATTTGCCCATTTAGCTTATTTGTGCTGTTCAAAGGGTGCACAAAGAAGGTGGTTACATTTTGTTGTTCGGCTCATTAGCAGTGGTACAAGGCGACCTTTGGAGAGGCGCCGTTATAATAGTTTGTTTATTTAGCATGCAACAGTTGATTAAGGGTTTTAAAATGGAGGAATAACTTCTTCAACAGGCAAATATGAAAACTATGTGCGTTTATTTGTATTTTAGTATCTCAAGCAGAATTTATAGTAGTTATAATTGTCAACCTTTTTACCAGTGCTCTTATTAAAATCTTACTTTCAAATTAAAGAAGTAAAAAATTTGAAACTTAATATTATTTAAACTGCTCTTCTGTCTTCTGCTGTGGGGTTTCTTTTCTGGGTTCTTTGTCTTTTGCATCATTTCAAAAAAGGCTTTGGCAAATTGCATGTTAAGTTCAAGGTCATTTACACTCCTTTTTGTTTGCCTCATTAGATGCTTTAAAACAGTTGAACAGGTGTTGCTAATGGCCAGTGACACATCTACAAAAATAATGAACTTGAACCACACAGAATCGTCAGCTTATAGAACACAGATCATATTTTCAAAGCTTATGCTAGCCACAATGTATTAATAGAGTATGTGATCTCTGTGTAAAATCACTGCTAATTTTGTTGATGTTAAGTTAATGTTAATGACTACTTTTCAGACAATAAAAATGAGCTGAATGTCTTACAAACAAAATGCAAATATAATTGGTTTAATTCGATGTTCAGTCTAATCTAATTTGACATTAACTTGTCTGAAGTAGATTATGCTGAGAGCCTGGTTAAGGTCTTGAACCTCCACTTGGCCTGTACTTTCCTGAAAGCCTCCGTGGTTAAAACAAAGTTAGCAGAGTGATGCAAAAGCTGTGAAACGCCTGTGCTCTGATACTTTACACCTCGACTGAGTGGGTTCTTGCACCATTAGGCTAGTGTTAATGGTCTGGTTTCTTCCCACTTCCTCCTGTTTTCCACTCACATAATGTACATCACCATTGGTGCACCTATAGCCCAGAGGCTGGCTGTCATTACAGAAGGATCAGAAATGTGCACCTCTTCCTTTTGCTTATCCTGCATTCACTGCACATAAATCACACAAATGCATCTTGATTATATTCCCTGTGATGCCTCAGATCGCTCTTTCTGACAGTTAGCTGTGCAAATTATTACCATTTATCATTCTGCAGGCAACTGAATACCTGAATACATTTTTGCCACTTTTTAAATTTGTCAATTTTTTTTTACAAATTCAGATTTTTTTTTCTCCAAAGAGAAGCAAACATATAAAATATGCCTCTTATTCTTCCACAAATTATAACAGAGTGGAGTTGCTGTGGTCCAAAGTGTCACTGAAGTGTCTTGTGCATATCTATACAATTAAAGAGTACATCAGCCTATAGCCTGTCCACTGTAACTATTCTCATTAAGCTACTCAAGTCGATCTGAATATTGCTCAGAAAATATGATTTTGAAATATTCATTTTCTACTTGATTAGATTTGGATCTGATGGGACAGCTGAGGCGTAATTGGGCATTGATAATGTGCTTTTATAGTATGTGTGTGTGAAAGACTGAGAAGTCTTTTCTATGATCATTTCCACTTTGCCATAGATTCAAAGAGAGTGATATAGTAAGATGCAAGCCTCATTTGTCGTGTCAAGCTGACTTCATTGCCGTTTTAAAAAGCTCTTCCTCCCACTCACTACTTCTTTATCGTTTACAATGATAGCTCAGGGGTATTACTCTGTAATCACATTAGAAGATCATTTGTGACAGTTCTTTCACCACACGCCATGTGTTAACTCCAAAAAGATCTTGTCTGTTTCATGAGTGTGCCAGGAGCAGTCCTGAAGCAGACATTTAGCCAAAATCCACACAGTGAGAGTAAACTCTGTTTTTGTGTCAGTGAATGTGATCATATCCAGTGTTATTTGTCTGCACATGAGAGTGAGTGAATCATAATGAATTATCATCACCACCAATCTGCTTCCCTTTTGTATCGGAGATAATCCCAACTTTTGTATTGAGTTTTGAACAAAGCACCTTGTATTGAGAGGACATAACCCATAGCTTTGTAAATGTTATTTCTCCTCTGACTAAGTTTACCACTGCTATTTGTGTCACAACAAACAACCCATGGGCGTGGGTGATTGACAGGTGCTGCATGATCATTTGGCACTTTGTGTCATTATAGCTTTATGGCGAGTCACTGTTTGTTGTGAAGACGCTGCAGTGCAGTCGTCGAGAAGCACGATGACACCTGACAGCACCGCATCACACACGACAGCAGCCTTTTGAACCACTGCAAAGGTGGCAACTTTTAACTCACTGTCTTGTACTCTGGCAAACAATAGTTTGTTTATGCCCCTCAGGTCATGGCTCAGATGTGCTATTTTATCCCTGTTAAATATAGATCTGTAATCATTAAGCCTACAGCACATTTTCAAATGCTAATGCCACAATTTGCAGAATGTCATTTTTATTCCACTTATCAGAAAAGTGTATGCTAGTTTATGAAAAAAAAAATATTTTGTATCATTTACAAAAAATTGGTTAAACTTCAATCTAACATTTTTGTGGCTTATCTAATACTAATACTTATTTTACACAGTATTGTAGCATATTCCCCATTGTCAAGTTTTACCCATGTACAGGTGATTAGATGATTTGTCTGTGAGAACCCAGGACATAGGCCCAAGCAACTGTCAGTTCTTTGATATGCATGACCTAAATGATATATGTTGTTTAAAAATTGTTTCACTGGACCTAATGTATGCACAGAATCAGAAGTATAAATCCTCCTTTTTTTAACACGTAGAAATGCATTATCAACAACTTCAGACATCAGCCTTAGAACTAAAAATGCTGATTCTAAGCTGACTGTCACACAATCTGACTGCAGTGTTCCCACCTTATTTTACGTCTACATAAACTAAAATCACAGCAATGCATTCTGTCTTGACTTGACTTTTTTGAAGCCATGTCATCTACATGAACAATACCATGAACAAACTTGTATCAGTCTATCCCCAGAGTAACTGTAGCATAGTGTGCCTTGAAATGCATCATTCAAAATAATATGCAAAAAATTTAGCGGTCTATCATACAGGCACTCACCTCAGCACAGATCTGTTTAGCAACTCTCTCCATTGATCCCTTTAAGTGAGTACCCACCGCAATCGGCATCCTATCACACAAGGGGGAGGCGAGGCAGTGCAAGAGGTGCAATTAGCTGGTCCCAGGAGCAACTAGGGAGTGACAGACAATCAACACGGACAGAGCCAGTGTGGAGGGAGAGCGGGACGGCCAGAAAGACAAAAGAGGGAGGAGGAGCAGGGGGAGAGAGCAATAGCCTCTCATTACCCAAATGGGTAGTTATGCCCCATCTATCCATCCCATGCTGCCAGAGCCCTCGCCCACGCCACAAGAGTTTTAATTGGCCCGGTACACACTGTTTGCTCAAGCACTCTGCAAGTTTGGGAAGAGCTCTGTTGGGGAAAATGTGGAGCTCACTCAGGTTGGAAATATAGGAGAAGCAAAAAATAGTGTGTGGTTTGTGTGTATCTGTTAACACACCTATATCATCAGTGAGAACTTTATATCCAGCAATGGAGAGGATAATGAGCAGCAAGAGTTTCAGTGATTTCCTGTGAGGAATCTGCTATCATCAGCACTCATTATATTGCTGCTGTCGGTGGGATTAAAGTACTGGTCGCTAAATGTAAACCAAAACACTTATATTGTAGCAGGATATGACTATAGATGCTCAGTAAAAATGAGAAGTGATGGCAACTGTCTGGTCATGGACTTCTGCTGATGACATCAATGTGCTCATCATGAAACCCCTTCATTTTATTTATTCTGTACAAATACAAATTTAATTTATATTTTGGAATGGGATGTGTCCAAAAATGATTTTATTTTATCAATTCCATGTCTATTCTGCCTATATTCAATAGTAGGCCTACATCAAACCTGTGCACGATTTAGTTCATGTCTGTATATAATATAATGAAGCAATCTATAACAATGTTTGAACTTGGCCTGACAGATCAAAACCCACTTTTACAGGGTTTGGATTTAATGGTAAATGAAGGTTTTGATCAAGTTTGAATGCAGTGTCAGCTCTTCATGTTAGCTCTCTGATGTGCTGTGAACACTTCAAGCTGCTGCAAAACAAGATCCAATGTTTCATCAACACAGAGGGTCTCGCCAAAATCTGCAAATCATAACATTATCATAACAACAAATATACATGTTTATAAAAGCATTTCAAACAACTGAAGGATTTGGCAAAATAAAAACATTTCTTGATTCAGAGTACATTGCCAGTAGAGAAAGTTCAGTTGTTTGCAGTTCATTTGACATAATAATCCTTGGTCAGTTAGAAAGTAATATACTTTTAAAAACGGTACATTCTAGTTTTTCATCAAAGGCTAAAGGGAATTTTTAAAGGCAGTATTTGAAAAGCAGTGACACAATAGGACCAGTGAATAGGAAGGGAATATTGTTGATGTTTATAAATAATAATGGTTGAGAAGCCTCTTTTGTTTTAGCTTTAAACTTATCTTTATCCTCAGATATCAGCACCATTGTTTATGATGTTAGGCTATTTCCATTATAAAGATGTGTTTGTAGTTAATTATAGAACATTCCATACGGCCTTCATCCTGTTCTGGTTTATGTCTTTCTTTGAATAGTTTCACGACCATGGACAGTTCACAGCCTTTGACAGAAAACCCAAAAAGAATGTTCAGTTTAAACCAGGCCTAGAGAGCACATCCTAAACACACACTCATGCAGAGTGTATAAATAGGTGCATATAAAAGCTTTGTGCTTATCATCAGCTAAATCTGAGGCAAAAACGCACAGCACTGATCTACTGAGACGTGTCTTATGAGGCAGGACTCCTGACTTGGCACAACTGTTTTTACTGAGGCCAGCTCCCTGAATTAAAAAGCTAACTTGTAATCATGCTTTGGCTGTAGACTTTACATATAATTTATGTGAAGAGCTTGAATTTTAATCACTGTTGACTAAAATGGATAAAAAAATTAGAAATAATAGGAGGGAACACTAAAAGAAATTATCTGAACAAGCCTTTAAACTGCTATTGTTGAATCTTTCATGATTGCAAGCAATTTAATCCCTATATTCTGAATCTGACAAATCATGTGTTTGCCTTTTAGTACATTGCCTTCATAAAAAAATATTGCTGTGGAGAGCAATGCATTTTCACTGTGCACCTTAAATGGTCTATGTAGCCTTTCCATTGCAGCATAATATCATCAATTTGACTAATGTAGCTCACAAGGGCAAAGTGTCATTGTACCAAGCATAAGCATGAAGTCAAATTACGTTTATTTGACATTGCGCATCAAGGTCTGACATGAAGCATTGTGATGAGACAACCCTGGCTGGAGCAATGAATCTTCTGATATGCTAGTCATGTCAGCATTAGGTAAATTAAAGTTCAGCAGATATGCGTATTACTAGATCTAATTCCCAACTAACTGGTTAACATGCTAGGAACAGTATCACCACCCATCTCTCCCCAAATCTGTTGAGCTCCGATGACTCCTCTTGTTTAATCCTATCTGATGAGGACCCCAGTTACCCCTTCACTAGCACAAGCTCAAATGTATGCTAATGTGGCCCGAATGCAGAAATGGAAATTGGAACTTGTGCTCTCGCCGTGACAATGCAGCTGCGGAGGAAGCTGCATTGTTCCAAGACAAGCAGCGCCCCGTGAAGAAAGATAAAGGCTTGTCAAATATGATCAGAAAGGAATTATGCAACGTTGGCTACTGTCTTCAACAAATTTAACATACTACAGCTTATTTGTATGCATGCAGAGGGGGCAAGTTATTATTGTTTTTATTTCTAATTAAATGTCCTATGTTCAACCATGTTCTATTGTTGTTTCTACCTCAAAAACATAGCCAAAGTTGTGTTTTGTTTCATTGGGCAGTAGTCCTGAATATAGGCCTTCCTGCTCCTGCACTGTTAACAAATGCACCCAGAGAAACCTTGTTGCTTCCAACATTTAACAACTCCTGGTTGGAGAACACATATTATATATTATCAAATCCATATTATTTGACTCTGAGGCTCTGATTATTTCCCAGAAGAAGTGAAAAATGGTTGTTTATCGGAAACCCTCAAAAATAGTTTGGTCCTATCTTGAAACTGGAACAGAGGGTTTCTTGCTGCATCCAAGTGGGAGCTACACAAGACAGCTTGTTTTAGCTACACATTGTGTGTTTGATTTTTTAAAATGGTAATCTAAACTCTAAAATAGGCAAAAATCTCATGAATAGTTTTACATTTACTTGGCAGAATCCTTTTCCAGCAACTTTGGGCATCAGGTGGTTTAAGTTGGTTGTTGAATTTTCAATTCAGTTTTATTTGTATAGCCCTATATCACAACAGGCTCTGGTAATAATACTTTTACTTTTACAGATTCTGAGTAGCCTTTCTGAGTCACGAGTGTTTTCTTAAATCATTGAAATTTGATGTCTCTCTCCAGACAATCTGTGTGCAGGTGTGTGCAGATAAGATACAAATCCGCAAAGTAATAAAGGCAATGCAACGGCAGCTCCTCTGCAAACTGCATGTAGTCATTTCACTTCCAAAAGGAACAAAGGTAAACAGCTCTCTTATAGGAAACCTAAGCTGATAGAATTCCTCATTGTCGATAACCGGCGCGGTTTGGGAGAGGCCTGTAACAGGATTATGCCTTGGGTCTTCACCTTTACCAAGAGCATAGAGGGGCAGATCGATATGTGACTAATGTGATCAGGGAGGCCTATTACCCTGCTCTTCTACCTTCAATGAAACTCTGTTAAAGGGGTCCAGTTATGCTAGTTTGATAGTTCTGAGCTTTCTACAAGGTTATACAGTTATACTTTTTTTATTGTTTTTTAACCAGGTTAGTCCCATTGAGA
>JAVQKG010137271.1:0-11986 GCA_036025885.1 Hypseleotris bucephala | reverse complement strand
GGTGCAGTGGTTAGCACTGTCGCCTCACAGCAAGAAGGTCCCGGGTTTGAGTCCTGGACCGGGCACCAGGGCCTTTCTGTGTGGAGTTTGCATGTTTCTCCCTGTGTCTGGGTGGTTTTTCTCCAGGCACTCCGGTTTCCCCCATCAACCCAAAACATGTACATAGGTTAATCCTCAAGATCTGGAGATGGGTCCCCGGGCGCTGTGCTGCAGCTGCCCACTGCTCCTGACAGGTTGCCCCAGCGGCACTGAGGATGGGTCAAATGCAGAGGACAAATTTCCCTACGGGGACAATAAAGTGTACCTTACCTTAACCTTTCTAGCGGTGTCCAAATGTATACAATTGGTTCTTGTCTGTACATATTTTAAAGATACTCAACTGCTTATTCCCTCATATCTTTCCACTTGCAATCTAACTGTTTAATATAAATGTTTATGATTGATGTTACCTAATTTACCTTTTTTTTTTATTTTTTTTTTTAGACCGGACTTGATCGACTTTGATAAACTGAAGAAATCAAATGCTCACTACAATCTGCAGAATGCCTTCAACCTGGCAGAACAGCACCTGGGCCTCACCAAGCTGCTGGACCCAGAAGGTAAAAGAAGGGTGCATCATAGATTATAGTACATTTAAAACAGTGTATTGACTTATTGATTTTTTTATGTGTTTTTGTGCAGATATCAGCGTGGACCATCCTGATGAGAAGTCTATCATCACCTATGTCGTCACCTATTACCACTACTTCTCCAAAATGAAGGCCCTGAAGGTGGAGGGCAAGAGGATCGGCAAAGTTAGTATTCACTCATTTGAATTACAATTTCAAATATGCATTTTAACAGAGGCAAGAAAACCCTTTATTGTTTTTCAGGGTTCTACTAGGGTCAATACCTGTCACATTTTATTTTTAGGTCCATTAAGAAATTACCATATCCAGAAAATCTGTTTTTCTGAAGGTTTTTGCTGTACACAAAAACATAGTAATTTCAAGCTAAAATTCACCCTCCAACAATCAATGATTATGTTAAAAGTTGGCTTGCATTGACACAAGCTTTTTTGCCAAAGTAGATGACTATTGTAAGAAATATATTTGATTTTAAAACTCAAAATGCTTTATAATCTGAATGCAGACTTCAGACAGGATTATGGCAATATGCTTTGGATACTGAAAGCTAAATGTATCATCTTCACTTCATAATTCTTTCAAAATTACAAAACTTACACAGTGCAGTTCAAGGAGTATATGTCATATTTCTCTTTGTATCATATATATCACTGTGTAGATCATGACAAAAATGCAAGAAAATGACATTTAAACATTTGTAGAACCCAATGGCACTTTAAGGTGTAACAGAGCCATAATTTTAAATAAACTGCTGCATTTCGAAATAATCTGACCCAGTGCAATATGTAGTAAAATTTAATACATTTTATATTAACATTTTGAGAAAGTTATTACAAAATGCAGTTGGTGAACCTTTGCATTTTATAACAACTTCAACTTTCTCAAAATGTAACAACTCTATCAAATATGCTAAATTTTACATTAGGTAAACTCATGCAGTGGCTTAATAAAAAAATGTGTTTTTATTACACAAATAAATCTTAAATTTAGATTATTACATACCGTTGCCCTCTGCATACAGGTTTTGGACAATGCCATCGAGACGGAGAAGATGATTGAGAAGTACGAGTCTCTGGCGTCAGATTTACTGGAGTGGATCGAACAGACCATCATCATCCTCAACAACAGAAAGTTCGCCAACTCCCTCGTGGGCGTCCAGCAGCAACTACAGGCTTTTAACACTTACCGCACAGTCGAGAAGCCACCCAAGTCAGTACCAAAACACATTCAAGCTCTCCATATAAAGAATTAAATTGCCCACGTCAATACCAAAACCGTATTCAATCTCTCCATTGAATGAACTAAACTGCTCAAGTCTTTAACTAACTAACTTTAGTCGAAATTAGTCTGGAACCACTCCCATAGACTGCTATTTCCTCGTAACGTACCAATCACAGCCGTGGGTGGGCCTTATGTGATGCGCCTGAAATCCCTTAGTCAAAAGATGGTGGCCGCAATGTAGCGATTGTTTGCTATCGCAATCTCCTCTGTTTTAAAAGACGTACAGTAGATATGTCGTTAAAACCGCAGCAACTGACAGCCCTAAAAGCATTTTTGACAGTGGCAAGTCTGGTTTTCGTTTAGTTTACGTCACGTCCGCCCCTTCTCTGATTGGTTAATTTTGCGCCGGTTAGTCCCGCTTCTGAAACGCCTGTCTATGGGAGCGGTTCCAGACTAACTAACGGCAAAAGTTAGTCTGGCTGGCCAGGCTACAAGTCAGTACCAAAACAACATTCAATTTCTCCATTGAATGAGCCGAACCAATCTTAAATCGAATGACCTTTTTCTATGCTGCCGCGCCATTAACTTGATACTTCACAGGTTTAGTCATGATTCCTCCCACACTCGCACAAAGGGAATGACAACAAAAGCAGCTGGAGTTCATTTGAGATTTTTTCCTGGAAACTCTCGAAAAATTATGATTCACACCAGCAGCTGTGCACAAGGCAAAATAAAAACACAGATTTTGGCATTCCCTAAGGAGGATACTGTAATGACTTACTGTATTCAGAGACAAGAACTGACAAAGCAGTACTATTGATCAATGCTCTCATATAATCTGTTTTATACAAATTAAAATAATAATTGGCAGGTGCTATATAGTGGTCTAACTTGATATGTAATTATCTGTTGACAGGTTCACAGAGAAGGGAAACCTTGAAGTGCTTTTGTTCACCATTCAAAGTAAAATGAGGGCTAACAACCAAAAGGTCTACACACCACGAGAAGGAAAACTCATCTCTGACATCAACAAGGTAACTGCCAGGATGGAGAGTCTGCATGTTCTCCCTGTGTTGCTGTGGGTTCTCTCGGGGTACTAAGTGACAGGGCTACAACTAACTGGCCATTGTCCAATCTGTACCTTGCCTAAGACCCATAGTAGACTCCAGCCAGCCAGAACACTTATTGGGAAAAGTGAAAAGCAGATAAATGAATGAAGATTTCACATATCACATATTGCAAACAATTACAATAAAATACTTATATTGTAGACATATTCATATAGACATCATCATTATTCCTTTATTATGTAACAGGCTCAGATTGCATTGTAGTTTTGGACTATCACTGAATCTGTGACATGCAGTAATCAATGAATTTCCCTTCTACTATGCAAGTCACAGAGGATATTGTTGGTTTCATTTTTATAGATTTGATAAATACAGTTAATAACAAATCCAGTTTTATAGTCTTGTAGTCATCTTGTAGTCATAATACATGTACATCCATATTGAAGGTGTGTTTGTTTTAGGCATGGGAGCGTCTGGAGAAGGCGGAGCATGAGAGGGAGCTGGCTCTGAGGACTGAGCTGATTCGTCAGGAGAAGCTGGAGCAGCTTGCCCGGCGCTTCGATCGTAAAGCCGCCATGAGAGAGACATGGCTGAGCGAGAACCAGAGGCTCGTCTCCCAGGTAACGGCTGAGGGAGGATACATAATCACAGCGGATACAGCACAATGCCATGATCAGGGAAAGAATACATTATTAAGTACAGTGCTATTTATAAGGCTTTATATACAGGTGAAGCCAATCAGTCAACATCACATATCTGAATGATTATGTTTCAAATGAATGCTCTCTCCATATACCTCATCATAAAGCCTATTAGAACAGTAATGAAGTATAAGACCTCTCACATGTTAGTTTGGTCCCTGTAATTTTTTGTATGTTCTATGCATTTGGACAAGCATGCAAATTAATAGCTTTTGACCAATACTATTTGAAACCATACAATGAAAAACTAAAAATTGCCTAATCCCACCATATAGTAAATTTAGGATTCTGGTTGACTGGTAGCAACAAGCTTGGTAGAAGATCTGTGTTGGTTCTATCATTGGCTCAATTTTCAACTAGGAGAGTGACTCAGGCACAGCTGCACTATTTTTTTTTAAGCCCTGCGTTTTGCCAGTGTTCAAAGAAAGGAATGTCACCGGCACCGCTGTGTTATTTTTTTCTTTTCTAACAACTCTATGTCCTCTAATTTCTCTACAGGATAACTTTGGGTTTGACCTCCAGGCTGTCGAAGCTGCCACAAAGAAACATGAAGCTATTGAGACAGACATTGCAGCTTACGAGGAGAGAGTTCAGGTTAGCACTCACTGCAGACTTTAAATACTATAGCATCCTTCTCCTAATTCTTTTGCTCTGTATTGATCCCTGTTTTAACTCCTCCGTGCGATCGTTGCAGGCTGTTGTTGCCGTGGCGAAGGAGCTGGAGGCGGAGAGTTACCATGACATCAAACGCATCACGGCGCGGAAAGACAATGTGATCCGACTGTGGGAGTATCTGCTGGAGCTGCTCAAAGCCCGACGACAGAGACTGGAGCTCAACCTGGGCCTACAGAGGGTCTTCCAAGAGATGCTCTACATCATGGACTGGATGGACGAGATGAAGGTATCGCCCACAGACAGCAGTCCACTTTATACAAATACAGTATACGAGTGAATATAGCCTTGGTAAAGACCCTCACACAAACATCTGTTAAATTACAAAAATTGGAAACTTCATATTAGATTGCTCAGCAAGTTGAGTCTTCATAACTTTTTGCTTCATCTGTGTGCAATGTGCAATTCTATCTAGTCATGCTTATTCTAATTTTGTTGCACATATCTCAAGAAGGACAGGAGCTTTTGCAAACCTAGCAGAACAAATTCTGACTTAAGCTCATAGCCTAAATTCACATATATAAACGAAAGATTTGTTAAAAACTTGCTAAAGTCTCTTTTTCTCACACATGCTAAAAATACACACATACTGACATCACACACTTTTTTGTCTTTTTACTACGGTATTTATGCCATCTTGTTTTCAATCATACACCAACTGCACTAGTAAAAGAGTTAAACTTGTTTACATGTGTTTAACTAGCAACCCTAGTAAAAGCAGTACACAAACTTCATGTGTCTGCTTGAAGGTTGTTAAACAGTTTGTAAAGTTTGCTAACAGCTGGTTTGACCTCTCTCCTCTCTGGTGCAGATGCTGCTGCTCTCTCAGGATTATGGGAAGCACTTGTTGGGCGTTGAGGATCTGCTGCAGAAACACGCTCTGGTGGAGGCCGACATCGGGATCCAGGCCGACCGTGTCCGCAACGTCAACAGCAACGCCCAGAGGTTCGCCAACGACACTGAAGGTACAAAAAGGACTAATATCATATTATGATTAATAGATTTTTTTTATTTTGTAGAATGGGATTTACTGTATTTCTATATTGTCTCTTTGCAGGTTATAAACCATGTGATCCTCAGATCATCCGAGACCGTGTGGCCCATCTTGAGTTCTGTTATCAGGAGCTGAGTCAGCTGGCTGCAGAGCGCAGAGCCAGACTGGAGGAGTCTCGCCGCCTCTGGAAGTTCTTCTGGGAGATGGCAGAGGAGGTTAGTACATGAAATAATATGATGTCTGTCTAACTAGGCCTAACTCCTGCTTTGATTATCTGACCTGACCTCTGTGTGTGGTTTGTAGGAGGGTTGGATCAGGGAGAAGGAGCAGATCCTGTCATCAGAAGACTACGGTAAAGACTTGACAGGAGCCGTCCGTCTGCTGAGTCAACACAAGGCCTTCGAGGACGAGATGACCGGGCGAGCGGCGCATCTGCAGCAGACCATCAAACAGGGAGACGAGCTGGTCGCCAACAACCACTTCGGAGCTGACAAAATCAAGGAGAGAATCCAGGACATCCAGGTACAGGGCTGGAGATTACAGTGGAAATTATATTTGACTGTTAAGTTTTCTGAATTAATTTTGGTTTATTTATTCCTTTAGTGTGACCTTCTGTGTTGCTTTTTGTCTTATAGGAACAATGGGCTGCTCTGGAGCGTCTCTCTGCTGTCCGCAAAGCTCGTCTACAAGAGGCCTGCAATCAGCACCAGTTCCAGGTAAAACACTGGAACATTATTCTTCAAGTTTGATCATATACTGTTTTGTGTTAGATGGTGGAAATAGGGCCATGTAATATATTATATAGGACTGTTTTTAAGGATAAGCTTAACAGAAAATCCACTAATATCGAACCTGACCATTTTGTTAGTAATTGGGTTGATCACATTGTTATATAAATTGTATGGCCTTAAGCTGTATTTACTGGTCCAAGTAATATCACAAAATGTCTTGGCTTTAGTGAAAACATTAATTCAATCATTACCACTGACAGAAAGGACTTTTAAGTTTCAATTTCTTTGTTTAATGTCAATTGGCTCAGTAATCATTAAGCATTAATTATACATACCAATTTTGACAATTAAGCAGCAGCTTTTTCTATACTTCTATACTTCCATAACATGTTTTCCTGACTCCCACTCAATTAAAAACTTTTGCCATGTTCTTATAACACATGAACTTAACCTATTTCTTTAAATCTAATAAAATATGGGCCGCTGTTAAGCTCAGTAGGTAGAGTGTGCGGTCCATATGCAATGCCATCAGAGCTTGACCCGAGTTCGAATCCGGCTCACGACAGTTTGCCGGATGTCACTCCCCATTGTTCTCCCTGGTTTCCTGTCAATCTACTAGCCTGTCAAATAAAGCCAAAAAAAGGCCAAAAAATATCTTAAAAAATAAAAATCTAAAAATATTGTTTCTGCCCCCTCCAGGCTGATGCGGATGACATAGACACCTGGATGCTGGATGTACTGAGGATTGTCTCCAGTGTGGACGTGGGACATGATGAGTTCTCCACTCAGGCTCTGGTGAAGAAACACAAGGACGTGGCTGAAGAAATCGGCAGCTACAGACCAGTCATCGACGCCCTCCACGAACAGTCCCGCACCCTGCCCACCGAGAAGGCCAACTCTGAGGAGGTAATCTATAGGGCTGTAGTATCAGACAGGGTAACTAATGCAAATAAACTGGGGTCTAAGGAGCGGAGGGGCCCATTTACTTAGATAGTTTAGGTTTCAATCACCATTAGATTATTTGCAATTGTAAAGACATATTATTGGGATAAAAGTTTGTCTCAAAGTTATCCCTGTCATTGAAGGCCAACTCTGAAGAGGTAAACTATAGAGCTGTAGTTTCAGGCAGTGTAATTGAACTGGGACCCAAGGAGTGAACCATTTATTTAGATTTAGGTTTCAATTATCATCACATTATTTGCTATTATAAAGACATTGTGCTTAAAGTAATGTCAACGTTCATACATTGTATAATTGGGGTAAAAGTTTGTCTCCAAGTTGTCAAAAGCAGTTGATATCCGATATTGATATTTCTAAACATGTTTTGGTAGGCTATGTTTACTATATTATATTTATATTTATATGTAATAAATTATCATAAAGGTAACAACTTTAAAATGTATATATTAATTTATAAATAGAGTTACAAGATGTAGTAAAAATAATACAATGAGGCTTTCTTTCTCTACTAGTTTTTTTGCACAGTGGTTAACATCTGCACCTGGATAAGCCGATATTAGTCCACCTTGTAAATATTGGCACACAACTCATTCCAAGTTTGTATTCTCTGTATTAAATGTCTTTTGTCTTTTTGACAGGTTCAGAACAGGCTGGCCGGTATTGAGGAGCGCTATAAGGAGGTGGCTGAGCTGACCCGCCTCAGGAAGCAGGCCCTGCAGGACGCTCTGGCCCTGTACAAGATGATGAGTGAAGCCAACGCCTGTGAGGTCTGGATCGATGAGAAGGAGCAGTGGCTCAACAGTATGGACATCCCCGAGAAACTGGAGGATCTGGAGGTCGTACAACACCGGTCAGTGAAAAATTAATGCAGTTTAGTGTTGGATTAAACCATGTAAATGTCTTAAAATAGTTAGAAATTGTTCTTTATCCAACCCAATTGTTTTCTGATGTAAAGTAGGTAATCTGTCATAATTATAATTTTACCTTAGTCCCTCCCCTGGCCTCTACAGCAACATAAAATCAGACTTTTTGGGTTTCTACTTTGATCAATAATAGTCGTGTTTTATTTTAGTCCCTCCTCTGGCATCCATAGACTTTTTTTTTTCTTACAGATTTTTCTTCTTTTTATTTTCAACTTTAGGAAACTGACTGACTAACCTTGAATAACTCCAGCTTTGTGTCTGTGTGGATTCAGCCAGTTAGCCAGAGCACAAATGTTGTTCACTGTGTGTGTATTTTAGGCTGTGGTTAACACTTTGTACTTTGAACATATTTGTTGCATTTCATACAACCACAAAATATCACATGAATTTGTCTGTTTACAATCTTCAAAGACCATGTCCATGTTACGTTTGTGCTTTATAAAAAGAACAAGTACAAGTTTGAAGTTTGAACTACAGCCATAGTTTTTTTATATCCTTGGCTCCTTGGCTCGATGGCTGAATGCAAATAGTAGTTTAAAATTAATACCTGCAATATGATGCTATTCAAGTCTTCCATTAATTCATATAGTACAGTTTCTATATCAGATGCTAATATTCAAATCATTCATTTCAGTGGTTTTCCGATAAAAATGAGCCAAACTATGTCTTTTTCAGTTTCGAGAGCCTGGAGCCTGAGATGAACAGCCAGGCGTCCCGTGTGGCGGTGGTGAACCAGGTTGCCCGGCAGCTCATCCACAGCGGACATCCCAGTGAGAAGGAGATTAAGGCCCAGCAAGACACCCTCAACACCAGGTAATACTACTGACCAAATAAACAGGACAAGAAAGATGTTTATTAGCTTGTTATAAAAGCATTTTGTATAGTAGTTTTCACCAATTAAGATATAGTTAATTTAGAGATGTACCGATATGAACATTCTTCCCAATTAGTATACTGATAATTACCAATTTCATTAGCAATAATAAAAATATAGTAAAGATAGGGTGATTTTTGTTTCTATGCCTAAACAATCCAATATCAATGTGCATTCCTAAATATACTTGCATGGACAAAGTAAAATATAATGAACAAAAGACTGACTAATAGTGTCTTTGTTAGTGACTGGGTGATATTTGAGATAAAACTAGTTCCTAAATGCTGTTGTGTTCTGGTGCAGGTGGGGTACATTCAGAGACCTGGTGGACCAGAAGAAGGACAGCCTGAACTCAGCTCTGGGAGTTCAGAACTATCACCTGGAGTGTAACGAGACTAAGTCCTGGATCAAAGAGAAGACCAAGGTACTGCAAATAGACCATAAAATATTATTTAATCATAAATCATACTAACTGCAATACTCTTTCTTCTTTCGAGGAAAGATATGATATGATAATTACAACTGTGAAAAAATAGAACATGATAGGCTTTGGAAGTGGGGCAGGAATTTGTCCTGGGTTAGTCTTGATTTAGACATGGTTTAATCCTCATATGTCTCTTGTTTAGACATGGTTTAGACCTGGGTATATCCAATTATTGAGACCAACAATAGGCGTAGTTACGTTATTTGGTTTTGTTCGGATTTCTGCTCATTTTGTCCAAAAAAAATGTATGTGAACAGACGTCTACAAACTGTATATTCTAATGTGGTTCTTTGTGAGATAAAATTGGAAAACCATTGCTCAAAGAAATGTTCATACATATTTCTGGGATACACGATTCTCTCAAAGCTCTCCCTACAGTTGTCAGAAGCAGTTGAAATAATTTGCAGTAGACGATTTTGTGATAATACTTAAATAATAACTAACTTCCTGCTCTTGTCCAGGTGATTGAGTCGACTCAGGAGCTCGGTAATGACCTGGCTGGAGTCATGGCTCTCCAGAGGAAGCTGACGGGGATGGAGCGGGACCTCGCCGCCATTGAAGACAAACTGAGTGACCTCGATAAAGAGGCCGAGAGACTGGCCTCAGAGCACCCCGAGCAGTGTGAGGGCATCAAGGGACGACTGGCCGAAATCAGAGGGGTGTGGGCCGAGATGAAGGTAACATATGTCACATGACACATGACAAAATAGTCAGCTATCTTGTCTGGGTGAAATAACAGTATTTGTTTATATATATATATATATATATATATAGTCTAATAAACCAAATCCTTTCTACTGTCTATATGTTAAGAATACATTAATGTAGGGCTGTTCATTCAGTAGAGAGTGCAGCCCACATTTAGAGCTTACAATTCTCGCCCCTACTTTGAGATTTAGAATTCGACTCAAAGTCGTTCTAAAAAGTTCTAAGGTGTGTACTTTTAATTGTCCAAAATGCTCTTGAAAACAGAGAGAGATATAAAAGGAAATATTGAAAATATTTTTTAAGCTGACATGGTTAATCCAATTTCACCCCAATTTTTTCCAAATTGGATAGACACTGGTAATGGCTTGAAAAAAAAACAAAATATGATGTTTCTAACCTAGTTATTCAGCAGATCTCATACTGAATTCAAATACTGGACAATGACCCCATTAAACTTGTGTTGTGTTTGTAGGACACCATGAAGAACCGCGAGGAGTCTTTGGGAGAGGCCAGTAAACTGCAGCAGTTCCTTCGTGAACTGGACGACTTCCAGTCCTGGCTGTCCCGCACACAGACCGCCATCGCCTCTGAGGACATGCCCAACACACTGGCCGAGGCTGAGAAACTACTGGCCCAACACGAAAACATCAAGAACGAGATCCGAAACTACGAAGAGGACTACCAGAAGATGAGAGACATGGGTGAGATGGTGACCCAGGGACAGACTGACGCCCAGTACATGTTCCTGAGACAGAGGCTGCAGGCTCTGGACACCGGCTGGAACGAACTGCACAAGATGTGGGAGAACCGACAGAACCTCCTCTCCCAGTCTCACGCTTATCAACTGTTCCTCAGAGACACCAAACAGGCTGAAGCATTCCTCAACAACCAGGTAAGGGGGCCCACAACAAAAGGCATAATAATAATAATAATAATAATAATAATAATAATAATAATACATTTTATTTATGGGCGCCTTTCATGACACTCAAGGTCACCTTACAATGTACAGTTCAGACAACAATTAATAAAACAAATTTAAAAAAGGCATTACAAACAGAGAACTATAAAACACTGCAAGACAGAAGAAGACAAAATAACAGGCTATGTTGGGTAGGCTAACCGGAAGAGATGAGTTTTTAGACTGGATTTGAAAGTGGAGATGGAGTCTATGGAGCGTATTTCTTGTGGGAGGGAGTTCCAGAGTCGAGGCGCTGAGCGACTGAAAGCTCTGAGGCCCATAGTGGTCGTGTGGGCAGGTGGAATGGAGAGGAGCGAGGCTGAGGAGGAGCGAAGTGTTCTGGAAGGTGTGTATGGATGTAACAGATCTGAGAGGTAAGGGGGTGCCAGGTTATGGCATTGCAAAGTGCACATCTTCTAAAGGGCTCTTATTATTTGCAGCGCTTTACAAGCGCTTGAAACAAGCAACATATTTTACACATAAACACAATAGTAAACCAATAATAATGATCGCAAATACTGCTTGGCACAGCACCGTATATGCTTGTTAGCATTTAAGCTAGCGGGAGTTAGCATAACCGTTCGATTAACAGAACAATTTCAAGATACAATCTAGACCAACAAAACATGGTCATACACTTGCATGTATGTCATCTAATGTTAAGTAGATAATATTTGTGCACGTAACTCACCTGTGACCATAAACAAACCTGCTTTGAGTGTGGCTTTACTGTACTTGCCGACCATCTGCCGACACACTCAGCTCAGCTGCTGCTTCTGTGTCTTCTTCGTGGGGTTTAACGTCAGCTTGCATCCCTGTTCTTGCATTACTGCCACCTACAGGTTCCATTTATACTTCATATACGTTTTTTAATAATAAGTCTAGACATTTAGCTAAAAACATTTCCCTTCCTTGACAACTTAGATTCGAGAATGTCTTTCTCTAAAACGATCAAAATCTTTCGCCCAACTGCTTCTGCGTTAGGCCTGGATGTCTGACTCGTTTATTGTATGCATCACTACTGTCACCTACTGGCGTAAAGCGGTTCTGATCCTGTCACT